>JASANE010030651.1:0-55919 GCA_030248225.1 Trileptium ribeirensis | reverse complement strand
GTTTCACCAATTGCTTAGGGTCATATCCTATGTGATAATTTGAGATAAAAACTGTATTCGTTTTCAACAATATATACGAAAAGTATGTGCAAGGCCATTGTCGTATTGACGTTTTCTTCTCCTACAATCCATATAATAATGTACGGGCTATACGATCTATTTGAATTGGATTGAATCAGAACAAGACACATAAAATGCAATGTTAACGCTCTACATACAATACGCGCGCTAAATGGATCGCATCCAATCTAACAGCAGTCCAGACACTTAAGAAATACGCTCTAGATCATGAGGTATTGTTTCCCTCAGTATTTTCTCATTAAAATATGCTTATTGGTATGAATCAGTATTAAAGTTCGTCAATTTAGATTTCGTACAACGAAAATTCTTGTAGCTTTGGTTCAATCCCTCTCACCTCAAATGACGACTACTGCTGAATATATTTGAAAATTTTTGGTCTTTAGAACTTATTATTCGGTCCAGTTTCAGTGTGTAGTAAAATGCACTTGCACATTTACTTCAATTACATATTAATATAATCGGTCTGAAAGATGTAATCGTTGTTCTTACACGCTTACGTTCTATAAGATACGCGTGCTTCTGAACACAGCTTATTACAACTTAATTCTTATTGTATTAGAAGGTAACTGCATGAAATACGAGTACAAACAGTATGTACCAGGTCATGTGAAATTATTGTTGTATTATCCTACTACTGCGGTAAATAATGTGTTTTCTATGGTCGCAAATTAGTATAAATATGAAGTTTTCCGTACCTATTACGAAAGCTAGAATAATTTTTATCTTAGTTTTACATAAAATATTTGTGATCCTTCTGATTCGCAATCAAAGATAACAAAATTAAGCTCATAACCTGCAGCAATAGCAACAGTGTTCGTTTCCAACACATTTAAATGATGTGTGCTATATATTTTTATTAATATTGTCTAATTACTTACCACTAAGTAAAATTCGTTGTAAAAGTCAGACATCGCTCTATTAAATTACACTGAACCTAGCAGTTATACAATTTTGACAATGTGATCTAAGCTTATCACCCAGATGTTGGTTTGTACCAATTTTCAGTAAAACAAAAGTATGAAAGTACATCAGCAAGCCATTTGTGTGTTTTCCTAATGGTGCAGCATTTAATTGAAATATCTCGTTAAAGTTACTTCTTGGAATTGTATATCTATTTATCAGCGTGTTGAAACGCGAGCAGATTTCTAAATTTTTTATAATTTTCGAGTCTTTGCAATAGATAAGTTCATAAACTTATAAAAATACAAATGAAATGAAATTTAGAAAGCGCAACGAGTGACGAAGTCTCAACAACCTTCGTACGTTTAAATCATACCGCACAATATGTAATTAGCAGCGAAATTATACAGCTAATACCATGAAGTAACCGGTATTCCCATAAACGCAACAGGATATGTTTATACAATAGATGACAATAGGGGTGTAAGCGTTACCTCCCTAAGAGTCGAGCCACTTCTAATCATGCCAAATCTAGTCCCTCTGAACACATGTGGGTTGTTATTCGCTTGTATTGCGAGGAGCTATAGGACCCGAGAAATAGCTTCGAGATGGCTCAATGACTATCATAAGCGATTTTCACCCGACCGCTCGGATTTCGATACCTCGCGGCCACCAATAATTGTTTTCAATACTCGAAATATAAATTAATTAAGGACGTAAAGGGTAAGACTTGTATATAGCACACATATTTCTCTACATACTTTCTAACGATTGATTGATTTAGCCTAGTGTGAGCACAATAATGTCAAAATTATGCGGATGTTCGAAAAAATGGGTTCCAAAAAATTAGCAGTAAGTAACTTACAAGATATTGATTGCTTTAGTTAAATTATGCGTAATACAGCAGGAATAATTGATGAAAATATAATTAAATTGATAGAAATGAAAATATAATAAAAAATTTGCAGGGGCTTAACTTATTACTGAATTTCATTAAAGAGGAATAACAAATGACAGGTCGGTGCCGACACCACACCGGTTATTGTTTACGACCTTGAGGCATCTTCAGTATATCCAAGTATTAAAAAGAGTTACTTTTCGAAGCTATTACTAAAACTCGAACTATACGATTGAGCAGTGTTCTGAAACCAAATTATACAGTTTTAGTGGCAGGGTTTCAATGATGTGTATTAATTTATTGATGGACTTCAGTGAAAGGCATAAGAGTATCCAATAACCTTCAGGTTATATGAACATAAATTTAATATCAGCGCTGGTGTAAACTGCACGAGTGTCACTGGAAAGGTGCTAAACTTCATTATAAGTTTTGGGCTAAATTTTCCACGAAACTGGAGTACAAGGTTCACTACAAAAATATTATAAACCTATACAAGGTCCCCATTTATTCTATATTACAAATTAGATATTTAACCAAACTTGCAGTTTCGTGCAGGTGATACCGAAAATCCTGGATCGAACAGTTAACTCAATTTTCAATGATGAATCAACAGTTCTCGTTCACGAACAGAAGCTCGTACAGTCAAATGTATGATCACGTTGATGCAGAACCTAAGTAACATTGTACTAACAGTCACTTCTGTAACATTGGTTAATCGATTTCACAAATAGTCTTTGCAGTAATATAAAGTTTATATAACGTAAAATAGCCAATAAAGGTGATTTGACAGTAGAAATAAAACGAGTTTCAGGTTTATAAATCCATTAAACCGAGATCGTAAAAATATCTCAAGAGATACATTTTGATCTATAGTTGAAACCGGTTTGCCTATCCGTGAGATAGAACGATTAAAAACTACATCGTGAATTACTTGTGAATTACTAAATAATCTTAGTTAAGTAATACAATTCACCATTGACCAACTGCAAATTCTCTATCGTTGAAGTCGGGGGTTTGAATGACCTAAATTTAATTCATTAATCCAAAGTTTCAGATATATGAGCTGATTGCCCATTCATTTCCACTAGTACGTAATAGAATCTGCCCATATTTTAAAGCGATATAATATGTAAATTGCATTCTTTGTGCTTGGTTTTTCTGCTTTTTTAGTTTCTTTAAATAAATGAGCAACAGCTTACAAATAGCAAAACTGTTTGCGCACTCTACCCATAGTAAAATGCAATCCATGTTCGATCCGTGGCTTTGGCTTGAGTTTGTCAAATATTGCGCCGTGGACAAATTAATTGGGCCACTACAGAGTTAATAAATATTTATAAATTTATTCGATACAATAAGTAAAATTAGTTTTGTTATTTTTTTGATAATTTATTGGATAGTTTGGTGTTAACGTCCACACATAATTGTCAGAATTACTATAATGCAATTATATCAATGAATTAATGGTATAAGATAGTATAATTCTCAGAACTGCCACCATGTCGATTTAAGAGTTTATTTAATATCAAACCACACATGAACTGAGGTCCGAAGTCCAAGGGGGGCTGCCGGGTCGTCGGGAGACCTTCGGCCTCTCAGGAGGGCAAATCTGTCGGCTTGATGGAAGGGTGCGTCTCGTTTGGCGCCACTTATGTGTTCGGGGCCTGCGGCGCAATCATGAGGGTTGAACCACCTGTCGGGGGGGGGGGGGGGGGTAGCCGAAGCTTTAGTGAGGGAAACCGGAGCCTCAGGGGGTAATCTTCCCTTCCCCGTATGACCATGTATAATTAAAATATTGATTAACGTGCAATTGTAAACACTATTTTGTGCTCTGATTTTATATTTTGGACACTTTTCTCACGGTTAGTAATACCCTGCTGTATATACTTTGTATACCATTAGATAAGATGGCGATAAGATCTAGCGACAGGCTGATGTCAATTTAAAACATACAATTTCCGCTTATACTATGGATGCCTAAAAGTTGTATCAGTTTAGGTTTAAAGTTTGTGCCCATCTTCTCTGCTGCGCGTTATATTCAGAATGCTTAATTCACAAAAAAACTTATCTGACATTACATTTTCGTGTCTCCGGGAGTCGCCGCCATCACAAAAGCGTTCAGTAAATGCTTTACAAAATAATGAAACACAATATTTACTCGCGTCAATTTAACATTCCTTGCTGTGATTATATATTGTGTTTTAGAGTACACAGCGCTTAACGCCTTTCAAGATCGTAAAAATAAGTTTTTCATTTTTGCTGAAGTTGCGTTAATAGTATCAAACGTTTGGCTCAAATTATATTGAAAGTGTGAATGTATTTTTAGTTTACAGTTTATATGTATTCTTCATAAAATTCATCGGATCGGATATTGATAAAGGACATACCTATCGAATCATGTCATATGTATATATTCATAGGCGTGCAGTTATGTGAAAACACAAAAACGCACATATGTATTCACAGTTGCACCGGAAGAGCTCTCAGACCAGATTTTAACAGCCACATTTCTGAACTTATATATGCTTATATCTCTGATCAATTTGGTTTTGGTCCGTTTCCGTGTTGTTTTTCGTATTTATACATTGAGATTTTTATTTTTACTAAAGATGCGTTCATACGTTTGACACCTTCAAACATCTAGCTTCGTGTTGGTCCGTTCGAAATCGGGTTTTTTTTAAATTGGATTGGTCAAAATTTCGGGAATTTTGTAATAAATGCTGGTTAAATTTAAGAATCTTTGGTTATTTTTGGGTTTTTTGAGTCAGATTTAGCAGTCTATTTCAAGGCATGCCAAAACCTGCCCGGTGGTCTTTGAGATCTTAAAAACTGAGATATTATAGAAATATATATGGGTTTTTTATGGTTGTTCAGAAAACTGGGCTTTTTGAAAAACTGGGCTTTTGGATCCTTTGATGTTCGAGTTGCGCATTGGAAATATAATTATTGTGAATAACAACATAGCTTTGATTTAAAGTGAGTTAGTAAAAAACGTTTTCTTTAATATTTATAAAGTGTTAAATATTACAATTCACCTGAGCATTAGTGGGTTCTTGTTTTGGGAACCACTGCCATCCCTATCTGCATCTAATGCATTAAAGGCATGCCACATGGAGCCACCCTGCTTTTAACTAAATTAATCTTGCAATTAATGTGAAAGTCGTAGAGTGTGTATTGGCCCAAGCGCCGAAAGATTTTGCATACAATTTTACAATAACCACATGTTTCATTTACAAGATAAGTTCTAGGAAGAAATTTCATTATTCAGCCTCAAGTTGTTCATAGTGCCATTCCGTTAACTGTGGATGCGTATCCGCGCGCCCTTTACTGCCCCAAGCACAAATTGCTTACTAGTTCTCAGATTTAGTGTTGGTCTATTACCGCTGGAATGCTATTTATTATATTTTCTTTTGCGTTTTATTGCAACGATCCGTATATTCCTAACAAAGGTAACTTGCGATTCCGCTAGCTGTGGGTGGGTTTCCGTGCCCACCCTCCTTCCTGCCCCAAGCACAAATTGCTTACCAGTTCTCAGATTTACTGTTGATCTATTACCATTGGAACGGTATTTGTTATATTTTCTTTTGCGTTTTATTGCAACGATCCGTATATTCCTAACCAAGGTAAGTTGCGATTCCGCTAACTGTGGGTGCGTTTCCGCGCCCAACCCCTTCCTGCAACAAGCACGAATTGCTTACCAGCTCTCAGATTTAGTGTTGTTGTATTACCATTGGAACGCTATTTATTATATTTTCTTTTGCGTTTTATTGCAACGATCCGTATATTTCTAACAAAGATAAGTTGCGATTCCGATAACTGTGGGTGCGTTTCCACGCCCACCCCCTTCCTGCAACAAGCATGAATTGCTTACCAGCTCTCAGATTTAGTGTTGTTGTATTACCATTGGAACGCTATTTATTATATTTTCTTTTGCGTTTTATTGCAACGATCCGTATATTTCTAACAAAGATAATTTGCGATTCCGCTAACTGTGGGTGCGTTTCCGCACCCACCCCCTTCCTGCAACAAGCACGAATTGCTTACCAGCTCTCAGATTTAGTGTTGTTGTATTACCATTGGAACGCTATTTATTATATTTTCTTTTGCGTTTTATTGCAACGATCCGTATATTCCTAACGAAGGTAAGTTGCGATTCCGCTAACTGTGGGTGCGTTTCCGCGCCCACTCCCCTTACCTCCCCCAAGCACAAATTGATTACCAGTTCTCAGATTTAGTGTTGGTATATTAAAGTTGGAACGCTATTTATTACGTTTTCTTTTGCGTTTTATTGCAACGATCCGTATATTTCTAACAAAGATAAGTTGCGATTCCGCTAACTGTGGGTGAGTATCCGCGCCCCCCTTAGTGCCCCAAGCACGAATTGCTTACCAGTTCTCAGATTTAGTGTTCTTCTATTACTGTTGGAACGCTATTTATTATATTTTTCTTTGCGTTTTCTTGCAACGATCCGTATATTCCTAACAAAGATAAGTAATCACGGTTTTTCTTAGATTTTAATATTTATTCATGTTTGAGTTTCCACAATAAAATTTAATACAAAATTATCGGCATAATACCTATAATTTCGCCCATGTCGCAGTGCCACATTTATGAGCGTTTTTATAAACCCAACTCCTGAAATAATTAATTTCCGGCCAGATATAATAGCAGCAGAGAATATGTATATATACTATTTAGCGCTTGGGGTTATATATCATGTTGCATTATTGATGGTTTAGGTAATCGTGTAATTATATAACCTAAAATAAAACTTGGTCTAGTGTTTATCAGTCTTTATAGTTACCCCAGACTATTATATTTTAACGTTGTGGCTATATCTAGTGACAAAATGAAATACATATGTTGTTCTTCTAAACCTTTGTTATTTCGTAATATGTATTTATTAATAATTCTAAATTTTAGACAGAATAAACATGTAGAAAATGTTTCCTTAGTATAAACTAAAACAAATCATCTCTGTGCGACTCCACAGCCCGAACCGAATCAAAATTGTCGATAAATTGCTATTATAATCATAGGCAGAGCCCAGTCCGCGCAACAGACCCAAGTGGACCTTCTAATAATTGCAATGTCTTGGCTCACCGGTTTGATTAAGCTGCCAACCACCAAATAAATAGTAAATAAGTATAGCACCGTTGCGAGCCGAGCTGACTATCGTTGAATCCCAGTTGCTACGCAATGAATTTCATTTTATTTCATAGCTTTCGTAGGTTGCGGGTGAAAACACGCTGAATATGATTCCATAAGAAGTCCAAATTGAGGGATATAAAGCGACCACGTGTTAATTTATAAGGTTTTGGGTATCCCAATTATTGGAGTAAAACGCAAGGAAAGCGGTGGACGAAGAAAACAAAAAGCTAAAATTTTCTTAAAGCAACCGTTATGTCATTAGCAAAGAGCAGACACTTAGCAAAAGAGGTTGTTGAAACCTTATGGTTATTTAAAGCATTAAGAAAACTTGCTGCATGAGCTACATTTTCCGCAGAATTGTATAGGCATCTTGAAAGCATTTTTTCAATGTATATTTGCTGGTAGCTAATGTTGCCCAGGATACATGTCACGCTGATTTTGCCGTGCCCCGCAAGCGTATTACAGTTACTTAAGAGTTATTTCGTTTTGCAAGTATTCACGGGCTTCTATACCCTATTTCCGTACTGTACCGACCTGGAACTGGCTAAAATCATTATAATCAAACACATAAATGCCTGAAACTAGCAATACTGTAACATTGCTGCTGCAGGCAATATTTATATAGTCTTATTTGTTTGCAGTTCCCACAATTAAAATACAAAACCAGCAGCAAGCTTGCAAGATGCTCGACTTTCGATCAAGCTCAAGCTTACATGTGTATATAAACTTTGCGAACCTATGCAGTAGTATATAAGCTCAATTGTTTCATTCAACGATGTGAATGAATACTAAGATGATAATTTTAGTTAAATTCACTGTGGTATAATCTACATTTGGCTTACGTGCCGAAGCAGAGTTCAGCTGGCTACCCCTAGGGCCTCGAACACCTCCCCGAGGGCGGGGTCTACCCCTGGACATCCACCCACCTCAACCCCCCACGGAGTTGCGAGTTCAGATATTTTATCACGAATTGGTAAAAATAGGACAAATAGTGGCGAAAATTGAGTAAAATTGAGCCGCGGAGAGGAGGTCGCCAATTTTTTTCAGCACACCACCAGGACCTCTCCCGGCCGACCACGATAACACCAACCTGAGACCTCGGCGCGCCAGTATGTGTGACATTTGTACACAAGTGGTGTGTTCGTTTTTACGCATAACTGGCAAACCGGTTTCAGCGAGCCATTGCTTAGTATTAAGCTGACGTATTATTGCCTGACGCAAACCCATTACATTGAATCTAATAATACCAATTTGTTTTGCTATAATAAATGTATTATTATTAAATTTAAGTTATTTCTTTATTATGTTGCATACTAATAATATCGCTATTCATAGCGATGATCCAACCACAACCATATTCACTGCATGAGTTGAATGTCGAAAATTCTTGGTCGCATCTTTATTTTAGGCGAATATTATGTTACAAAGCCATAATATATACAATATTTTAAAACAAATTGGTATTCTGTCGAATCCTTTAAACGCTACGCTCTGCACTGATACAGTTATAATCTCCGTTCAAACTTTGTACCGCCGTTTCTCTGTTATCAAAACCAAACATCTTCTTACAGAATATTTTAGAGCCAGATTCGTGCACCAAATTAAATTTTTAAATATTAACACCGATAAAACTTCAAAACTTTGATAGTTATTCAGTCATTGTTTTTGGGCGGACTTGTATAGAACAGTTACTCACCGTACTACATAGTATATAACAGGTATCTTTTCCTCAACGGCATTTCATTCATAACTCCAGTAAACCGTGAAAATAGCGAGCGTCACAATCTTTTTCTTCATGCGAATTGTGGTGTCTTTGTCGTGATCACTTTTATCACACGAGGGTTTTAATAGCATCAAACGGTATTGGATTAAATGCGCCAGTACAATGCAGGGCTGAAGTGTCACGCATCAGGCAGTGTATTAAACAGCATTAGGTAGGTACGGATAAATGCGATTCTCGAAATGGAGATTGTTTACATATTCATAACACTTCAATCGGACAGTCGTTATCAAAATTACTTATCAGCAATCCATCAATTATTGCGGACCGACCAAAGAACACAGTGGTATTATGGTTCAGTTGCAGGTAGGCGAAGCGATACAAGCGTGGTTCGGTGTTTTTATGTTGCAAACCGCGGTTTTATTGCCATGTATTTCGCTCGATGCTTGAGCTAGATAACGTGTTTCGTCGTCGTGACGTGTGCAACTAACTAATTTTGCTCGTTTTCGATTGTATCCGCCAATAAGTTAAATATGAATAGATGTTTTTGATATAAAGCTTTGGTTATTTTTCTAGGATTATGATTGAAGGTGGGCGTTAACTATTTGTCGTAAATCTGTATAGCTGCGGCAGACTTAATAATGATTTCAAAAATATGGTCTCTTTCTTATAAACGGTGTATATGCAAATGAATACTGGTAGTGTTGGCATGTTCAAAAGCAACTTTTTAGTTTTGTTCATTGGATCACAAAAAGCTTCAGCTGCTTACATAATTTGGGGTTAAACAGTATGTGGCGTGAACAAAATTAATTTCGAAGTTTTGCCAAAACGACTTCTTCTTTGTAAAGTCGCTCTCTTTCAGTGTGTTATACAAACTCGATTGGTTATTGAAAACTGATAGCGGGTTGGCGGCCTTCAGTCACTGTTTACAGTAATCATTTTATTAACAGGTGAACACCGGGTAGGATATGTCAGACCCCTTAGGGGTCGGAACCCTTAAATCAATGTATACCCCCCGGGCACCGACGATGCGCTCAAGATTTTAGCAATTATCAACGTAAATTTATGGTTGCTTCTCTCTGGCCTACAACCGGTGCGCACACGCTCCCCGCCGATAACATTTGCACCCGCTAAACGGAAGTACTTGGACATCTATGTATTCTTACATATTTATTCTTTGTTTTTTACTTATTTATTATAAAAGACTATTCAAAATCTAAAATATTAATACGAGATGGCTGCTCTAAATGTGATTTGCACAAGTTTTTCCGAATATTTAATTTAATAGCCCAAAAGCACCACTATCGGTTAATTGTATACAAATTACTGTCAACAGGAGCGCAGAAGATAACTCGAAAGTGAGTGTGCGAAATGAAATGTAAAGGGGGTGCTAGGATAAAATTGCGACGGCCGCGTTAGTCGAAGTTTAAGGGCTTCCTCTCTTGCAGGGCCGCTGTCCGTTAAAGTGGACTTATAAAACTAAAGGAAAGGCAAAAATGTGATATGAGCTAATAACAAATCAGTAATAATCATTTTCATGAACACAGTGACGGTATGCTCTAAAAACGGGCAGAAATAGCAGCGCCATATTTAGATCGTCACTGTGGTGCATTATTTTACCTTAAACATTGCTAAAAGTAGAAAAAATCTAAAAACTATAGAAATATACAATTTGCCAAATATTATTATGAGTTCTCTTTCTTGTCTGAAGTGCTGTTTGTTTAGCACAAAAATTATGCATTTTCCCTAATTTGGTGACTAATCGCCATCAGAATAAGAAAATGATCATTAATTGTTCAAAAATGCATGGCATTAACTCAGGGGCGCCCCAGGATTTCGCTAAGGGGGGCAGAATACTATATTTGTATTTGGTTTAAGCGAAACACCGATATATATACCGACATATATATATATATATAGATATATATATATGTATATATATATATATATATATATATTTATATCTATATATAAAATATATATATGACAGCGTAGTCTTTAAACTAGAGCTCCGACTCAACCCAACCGAGTACTTGTCGTAAAACAGTATTATTGAGCACGACAATTGATTATTGACGTAAAATCGGTTTCGACAAACTGGTGAATGTGTGTTTATAGAATTGTGACTATGTATAAAAATATTTTTCGGATCAGCTAAGGAGGGGGGCCGGCCCCCCGAGCCCCCTCCTTGGGTGCGCCTATGCATTAACTAGATAATTATTCATAATATATATTTTTGATAATCCCTCAAACTTTATTTACTTTTGCTGGCGGAGTAATGGCCGAAAACGTTCATTTCAGTGCAGCAATTTTGGAGATTTATAGCAATATTATTTATTGTCTAACAGACAATTTATGGCAATATTATTGTCTAACAGCGACATTCAAACAATATTGGTAATATATTCGATTTTCAGCTGAATTTCTTCAATTTTAGCTCGATACGGGTTGGAAAAAGGTCAGGAGCCTATTTTATAACCACAAAATGGCATAAAACATTTTATACATACATCAATTATGCATAAAATATTCGTAGCGTAGATTCATTATTTTAGTAGCTAATTATGTGCAGGCAACTATAACATAATACAATATAACACAATATATGTGTTTGCGCATATAATAATTTTCGTAATGGTGCATTTTTGTTCCATTGCGCGCAAGGTTTTAACCATTACATTAGTGCCAGTTAAGACTTTGAAATAATAAACCGTGTTTATTTTATCATGACACGAGCTAGAGGGATTAGATAAACATCGCGGGCTTTTTTTATGCTCGCGAGCATACGGTTTGCAACGAGTTTGGAATTTGCACCACAACTTTAATATAGTATGACAGTTTTTGTACGTTGGTAATGCTACTGTTATAGTGAGATGTTACATGGGTTCATTATTTGTTATCGTCGCGAGTCGCACTGTAGCACACTAGTTACTGTGACATCTGGATATCGTTAACAGAAATTGTCTGCTTATTAGGCGCATTTATTGACATGATAGCCAGCAACATAGGCACTGTGCGCGCAGCGAGCCAACTTGTTAGAGCAGACGGCAAAGATATTCTAAAAACACTACCTGTTGTTAGGGCATAACATAGTTGCATTTAGAAAGCTTTTATTTTTAATAGCTTAGGTGAAAACTTATGAACTTTTTATTTTTAAGTAAAAATACAACATATTTTTTGTAAAGCACACCATATTTATTGCTGATTCACAGAATAATGTGCCCATCTACTCGAAAATTTTTGTTACATACGACATGTCGTATCTAGCTGTGTTACATACGACTTGTTGTATTTAACCCGGGTCACACACGACATGTCGTATGTAACCAATGTTACATACGACATGTCGTATGTAACCAGTGTTACATATGACATGTCGTACGTAACCAGTGTTACATACACATAGAACTCTACGAAACTTTACTCCAGTTTGATATTGGTGTCCCCTCTAGTTTGGTATTGGTGCCCCCTCCAGTTTGATATTTATGCCCCTTCCAGTTTGATAGTGGTGCCCCCTTCAGCTTGATATTGGTGTGCTCATCCACTGTGATATTGGCGCCCCCTCCAATTTAATATTGGTGCCCCTCCAGTTTGATATTGGTGCTCCTTCGTATTGACATTACATTTAAAAAAACTAAATAATGAGTAGGTCTCAGAGGGTACATCACCATTCCAAAAAGGGTAGGCCGGTCACCTGTACATTCGAAAATTTTTGGCATCATTGGTATAACCCAAAAAATCGAAAAATTTTTGACATACACTATGGCCGCAATCTGTAGTTCCTCAACGCTTCCCCAGCTATGTCAAATGGTGCAATGGGAATTCTGCGAAGACAAATGTGTCAGAGATACACAAAGTTATCGACAACTATTGCAGTTAGCTGCGATGAAAAAAAAGAAATATTCTACCGTATGTTTGTACAAAAGAGCCTAGCTTAAATTCCAATTAACATACTTTAAGAAAAACCAAATATTAAAATAGTTGTTACATCATAAATCTGATATTGTATTGTATGAACTAAGAGCATATGTGTTGATAGGAGAGTAGGAGGGCTGACAACCCCTAGAGGTAGGACCCCCAAGTTATATTTATTCTCTCTCCGTTGACGTTCCACACCCCATTCCCCCGCAAATGCGGAACATTGTTGCCAAAACCAGGTTAAAACTGCAAAAAATCTGGGTTAAATTGGCAAAAATTTCGAGGGATCTAGTCCTCCCCCTGAGGCCTCCTCCCCACCCCGGCAGCCTCCGTCAACAGTCTACCCCTAACCTAAACTGACAGACCATCGACACCTATGACTATGAGTATTATCATATCGTTATCATGGCTGCATCCATCGATCCCAACTTTTTCAGCAAAAAAGTTGTCACAGACCACTACTACCGCAGTATTATATATGTTGGATTAATATTTTCACATTTTGAGAATCTGCTTGTTTCTACTTAAGTTTTTTCAATTAACACAAGACAAGTAACGAAAACATAGATATGGTCTATTTTGGTTTTCCGATCATAGTGTTTACGATCAAATATATGAAGAAAGTAGAGATGATTATGAAAGCCTATTTTGAGTTGGACGTAATATATCCTCCTTAAAAACTTACACTGATTACAACACTAATTATTGAAAAGTTTCCCTATCAACTGTGTTATCTGAATTAATGTAAAGGAAAAATTGTTGGATGACACGGTCCATTTATACGTCATTTGGGTAAAGGTTTTCCACTTTTGTCCTGTTCCCTCCCCTTCCCCGAACTTTCCCCAACTTTTATCTTAACTTCGAACAACAAATATAAGAAATTACCAAAATTTTTGTTCGAATCTGGGACAAAAGCTGGTGGGCAGGGCGAAATTTGGGGGATTCGACAGAAGAAACGTTGGAAAGGGAGGACAGATGTTGGAGAGAAAACGAAAGTTGAAGGTGACCGGACATATGTTGGACACTTGTCACCCTTTCCCCGAAAAGTACGATAAACGACGCAAAAATGGACGGCGTCATCCCACGGCGTATATAATGGAGTGTAGAATGAATGCCACACTGTTCAAGGGTTCATCATGAACTCTTGATATAATGAATTCGTTAGCTCCCCAACGTCCCACGACCTACAAAGTAATTTTGGTAATAACAAAACTATCATAAAATAGTTTCACTTTGTTTCCTTGTCTATATATACCCAATCTTTGTGGACGCCACGAAACCCGACGCGGCGGCAAAGTATAACGTCGATATTCATACATGTTCATAGTGTAGGGGATTGTCCACCCTGCGGCGCGGCCACACTTTATTCGTTCCCGAACCCACTCCTGGGAGATAGCGTCACCACCCCACCCCCACCCCGTGAAATCACGCAAATTGAAAAAAATTGAGCCAAATTAACAAAAATTGGGGGAACATTGGCAAAAAACAGGGGAAAATAAAGAAAATTTCTTTTCCCTTGCTTCCGAATCAATCCTTTTGGGGTCCAGAGACTGCTTGAGTATTACTAAATAGATAGCGGGGAACTTCCTTCATATCCCTCCCCCTAGCTAAACCAGAACCAAAAATTTTAAGTAGCAAATAATTTCGAAAATTTATCCCCTCTCACGACGTCCCCCTCCATGAAGGACTGCGATCCATCCTCCAAGACTTTGGATTTATTTTCCATATTCATCGGTGCAGTCTATCTTAATAAACAACATAGCGCCGCGCCAACTAATGGTGAAAGAACGAGGAGCAGTTTGATCAACGTGTCGATTGAATCCACTTTATGAATAATATCGTGCGCTAAACTGCGACATTTTATGTCGCATTGCTAAAAGGCTATCTGCAGCAGCCATTTAAACTGCGCATTTAGAAGAACTTACTTTGATGTTGCTGCTGTTCTTACCGCGGGTCACTGCACGACATACATATTGCTAAAGCAAACAACATTGTATGCAATGACAAATTTTAGAATTTCTATTTCCGTTGTGATGATGCCTGTAAATATCAAATTTGTTAATTCGTAAAATTATCGTAATAAAATATATCTGTGCAGCAGTTCGCCAAATTCTCCCGATTTTCGCTACAATTTTTAGCGTGCCTTCGTGTGAATCGTAGTTCCACCACTGACTCTACTTATCAAATAATGTTGCTACCATACGTACTTATCATCAAATTGCTACCTTATCATCAAATGTTGCTACTATTCAACGATACATTCTGCTCATTTGCGGATATTCTCTGAGCGAAAAAGGGGAAAGCCGCTTAGGGGAGTCGCTAAAAAATTTCAACTCAGGGACAGCCACTCGTTGTGTAAGTGAACTTAATATAGAATTTAACGATATCGCGTTAAAAAAATTTTGTTGCAGTTGTAAACGGAACCACGACGTGCCTAGTTCCACCCTCCCCAGAGGAAGTTGACAACAGTGAAACGATGAAGTCATTCAGTTGAACGTGTCTGTGACGCATTTACCCATTTTATGATCAACAGGGACCACCTGACCACGTCCACGCCATGATCTATTCATCATTTCGTGATTTCCAACGTAATGTTATAATTCGTTGCATTTGTGGTTATAAAGGTTTTCGAGGACCTATTTAATTGAGTGTATCTGTCACCGATGTAGACTTTTTGTAATGGTACTGTCTCTCATGAGACCCCTGAGCCATACATGATTCCGTGATTTCCAACCAAATGTTATAATTTGTTGCATTTGCTGTTACAAAGGATTTCGCGGATGCTTAAACTGGTGTGATGATTTATTTGAATGTACCGGAGACCAATATAATCTTTTTTGGCATCTCACTGCATTCCTAGGACCCCTTTTGAGCTATGAATGATTTGTGGATTTCAATCTAATGGTGCAGTTTGTTTAATCTGCGGATATAAAGGTTTTGGAGGCTGGGTTGATTCGTTCGAACGTATCTATGACTATAAACGTCGCTTGCTCGCAGTGATACCACTCGCTGCGTAATCGAGGGTTGAACCACCTTTAGTATATACTTTGAAAAGACGAGTCCCGTTTTGCTTTCATTGGTTAGTAATAGTAACAGCGAAAAACAACCGATTGGCAGAAGTAGCCGCGGCCATTATTTTCGGAAACAAGGTATACATGTTCAATTTTTAATATAGGTAACATCAGAGGCGACTCTCAACGAGGTAGTAAGAATCAAAACGAGTAGATTCAGGAATATCGTTTTTGTTAGTTTGTTCAGTTCGTCAGCCCTCAGGCGTAGATGCCGGGGGATGGGGTTATGCGTCCCAGCCCCCATCAAACGTTTGGTAATCTGGTCCAAAACCCTCCGTATTCGTACACTATAGCAAACCTGATATCCATATGGGGCACCAATATCAAACTGAACGGGGCACCAATATCAAACTGAAGGGGGTCACCAATATCAAACTGTAAGGGGCACCAGTATCAAACTGAATAGGCACCAATATCAAACTGAAGAGGCACCGATATCAAACTGAAGGAGGCACCAATATCAAACTGGAGAGGAACACCAATATTAAACATCTGTAGGGGCACCAATATCAAACCGGGGGCACCGATATCAAACTGGATGGAATCAAAAAATACTGGCAGCATTAGGTTTATTTTGTAGACTTCTATATACCGGTGTTACATACGACATGTCGTATGTAACAGTGGTTACGTACAACATGTAGTATGTAACACTGGTTACATACGACATGTCGTATGTAACATTGGTTACATACAACATGTCGTATGTAACAAAAATTTTCGAGTAGATGGGCGCATTATTTTGTGAATCAGCAATTATTATTCTTGAAACCTTGAAACTGTAAATCACATTATGAAAACATTATAACAGTACTGATTGAGAAAGTGTTTCGCCTACAAACTTATGATTTAATATCAGGTATTTCGAATATAATCTCAACGTGTAGTATACTATGTATATCACAACTCAAATTTCTATTGGATAAGCAGCTTAGTAGAGCGTAAACGTCCCATGCGGTGGGAATATCACGTACGTATTGAGTATGAAAACTATGCTGTGTTTATACGACTTTTATCGTTTGACACAATTTTTATAGACTTAAACTCTGAACAAGTCAGACAGTCAGTCAGTCAGCAGTGTCTACGTGCGAATGCTACAGTTAAACTGTTGGAGCGCCTGTGAAATCTAATTAAGTGACACGCAATTTGCTTTTGTTAAATTGGCACGTTTATGGTGACCGCTTCGTGTTTTTCCAGCGTGTTTATCTCCTTCGACAAGTAGCGGGCTTTGTTGGTCACCTGTAAACTAATTAGCATGATTGTACAGATTCAAATATCGCCAGTGGCCTACATGAGCTGGTGTTTTCAGTGCGAAACATAATATTTTTATATTTGGAAATTAAAAATTCTGTGCATATCGAACAGTATAATTAAATATGTTTGCTATCTTTAAAATGTATTAATTCCAGTATATAATCATATTTCTTGGCATCACACACTGTTGAAGCAAAAAGTTTTATATATCCGTTTTTCGATTTTGCAACAACTTAGCTCGACTTTAGATTACACAATGTGCACCATCAGAACAACATCCCACTGACATCTAGGCCCGTATTCTTAAAATTACCCACAGGTACGGGGTACCCTCACTTAAGACTACGTGCCCGTCTGGTAAACGTTTCTACCACTTGTGTTCAATTGATAATTATTTCGTACATCTTACTTCTAGTACAACCTTTAAATTTTTGTCACAGCCGTCAGGCTGTGACATTGATTTCACCTTCTGTCAGAGTGTGCATTACAGCTTTAATTGCACTGCACTGCACGAATCTCTTATAGTCATGAAAGCCTTTTCAGACCCGACCGCTGGAGTCTGCATGCCAGGCAAAAATGGCATGCAGCAAACGTCTCGGATTTGTTGACCACAATTGAGATCAAAACATTTAGGATTTCCGAGAATTGATGACATCGAAAATTATATTATCAACTTTACCAGGTCTGAATTACATTAATGCTATTTCATAGACAGCATATTCGCAAATGCTGAATCAAATAATTTGACATGTTTCAAAAACCATATATTATGTTGAACCGTCGTAAAGTTCATATTTAAGTAACTATATGTAGTACAGGCGCATAAATTCTATTATTAATAGCAACATGACTGCTGTGACATTCTTCTTTTAAGAAGAAAACTTTTTCGTTTTGAAACGAAA
This sequence comes from Trileptium ribeirensis, assembly GCA_030248225.1. NCBI lineage: Eukaryota > Metazoa > Nematoda > Enoplea > Enoplida > Thoracostomopsidae > Trileptium > Trileptium ribeirensis. Next base: position 38,027 of record JASANE010030651.1, on the reverse strand, counting down.
GTTCTTGACACATAGTATGTGTTTCCGACAGGGTAGCTTGTCAATATTGTTTTTCATTTCGTCTAACAATGTCGAATTTCAAATATCTTAGCACGTAGTCGTGAGGTAATCCATATTATAAAAGAAACGCAAACGTGTAAGATTTACTGCCACTGACCTGTTGAACATCACGTGTAACATATACAGCCCTGGTTTAAGTATTGCGGTAAATTTGCAGTTAAGTACATAAAGATTCGCTTTAAAACAATCCGACCTCTACGAATGCAGTTTGCTAGAATTTTTTACAACACACACGTATTTTTAAAAGTGTATCACGACGGTGCAAATGCTAGTTCGTTCATAACAAGCTATAGCATACGTGGCGAGCGTGGAAAGTTTACACTTAATCGTCGTATAAAAGGTGGTTCGTGGGAAGGATCTTTTGGATCTAAATTGATACTCACATGCTAGTGTAGAGGCGTCCCCATGCACACTAGTGCAAAACAGTAACTTTGTAGCATCTCGAATCCTTACGTCGCCTGCGAAAATTGGCTGCGAAATTATACTTGCCTGCTCAGCATTATGTGTCGTGGCATTTTTCTGGTCAACATTTTTCCCTTAATTATTATTTTTTCTTATGAATGTTTACTTCTGCGGAGTGGTTATGACCTTGCAATTGGTAACAAAACTATTCTGTTTCATTTAATTAACTAGAATGATTAATGTTGTCTCCAAATATTAGTGTCAGTTATCATAATCGTTGTTTTAGTGATATTTTCAGGCCTAAGTTTAAATAGATATGGTTTAGTATAATTTGAATGTTAACAGAATGGGTTATAAAGGGATACTTTTCAGTTATTTCATGGTGCTTATATGCAACGGCGGTGAAGCGACACCGTCAAAATACGAACATGGCGTGAACGGTAAGTTACAATGCTTTAAATATTAGAAATGTTAATACACGTATGGAAATCACCGATTATTGGCTTCGTAAAATATGCAATCGTGTCCCAACAGCTGATCAGGGGCGTATCCAGGAAGTTTTACACAGAAGGCCGCTGGATTTGCTAGGTAGGGCATTGCTTAACGGACATGGCGAATATATACGTGTACTTCGTTATTATGTCATCTATAGCGGGAGCACGAATGGCGGCATGACGGTAGACGGCATACCTAGTGTTACGAAGGAGAGCGTGGCTTTCGTTTCAACGACGTTTTACTAAATACGGTTTGAAACACATGAACAAAAAATGATTGACATTCCTAGAGATGTAGCTATTACATAAATTTTTTTGTGGAAATCTAAATGCAAATTGTTATTTTATATTGCTGATGTATATTATTTATGGCCACTAAAGTGTTTATAACTTAGCTGTCGCCATGGAGCTGTGCATCCTTCACTATCGATAGCTGCCATTAAATTACAGTTGCAAAAATAATTTTTCAACTTGCAACATCGACCAGTTGAATCGGCTTATACGCTAGCGCCCTCATCTACAAATTTCTGGTGATGGACTGCTTATAGTGCTTAGGTAATACTCACAAGCAGCAATCTATTTACAATATTAGGGTTGTGCAACGGAAAAAATTCACATGTAGATTAATAGTTACAGATTTTACAGGAAAAATAATTTTGAAATAGTTCGCCAATCTAGCATTCAATTCTTATTGAAAAAAATACAGCAGCAATATTGGCGTTAATGAACACCCATAAACCCCAGAATCGCTCACAACAGATGTGTGCACAGTATTTTGTCTTGGCTCGTCCGATATCGAACTAAATATGGGCTGCATCATGCACCGTTTCCCTAAGCTTTCATTTACTTTAATTCAGGTCATATTATTGCTGGTTCTGAAAAATCCGACAAGAGCTACAATAGACAATTTGGCGGAGACGTTTCCAGCGAGGGGAAGCTAGCTAAAGTTGCTGGCAGCTGCGACCACAAATCTGTGTCCATGGGAGCAATACAAGGAGGGGGCGATGTATATTTTTGAAGCAAATGTGAGTCGCCGTAAGGCGGTTCTTGGAATTTTGCTGTTGCCCCCTCCCACATTAAGTGCGCCTTTTCGCATGTGATAAGGAAACTAGCAGCTACCTGTTAGAGATTCTTGTCTCTATCGGCAATACGCAAAAGACAGAAGTTTCCTATGGTTATTTGTAGGTGGTTATAGATTTTAATCTCAAACAAAGTGTCAAAGATAAAAGTCTATAGCAGCTGTTTGTATCAAACTAAATATCGTATAAGCATCTATTAGAGATGTTAGTTTCTTGCAAATGGCCACTATAGACAAAACTGAGTGCTTTTTGCATGCGTTGTTTAGTGTAGCTTTCATAATACACATTAATCCTAAATACATTCTCTTGGATCAATCATATACGAAAAATCAAAATTTAATGCTATTAACAACAAAAAAGCTGCAAAAGCGTTTCCTTAGTCCTGCACAATTATTTCCATACGCATGCTATAAAATACGAATTTATTTTTATATAATAATGAAGTATCAAATATCTACACATAGGTGTTATAAATGCAGACATTGCTAATGCTAAACTATTTATTAATCTTTAGTTACTTAGAAGCTTGGTCTACAAAACATTGTCCCTGCCTGCAAAATGCATTCTCTTTGATCACCCATATGCTATATGACAAACTTTAATAGTGTCTAAACAATGTTTTAAACGGAGCGAGCGTAACAAGCGGTGTTTCCATCGAGCCCATAACGAAGAAAACAGTAATAAGTTGTTTTATTGTCGGTGTAATTCATATCTGGTCTGCTCGTGGTTAAAATTCTACAAATGTTCCTGTTCGATGCAAATAGTAATGATGATGTACCTTTGAATTTAACACCAAAAGCTCCGACGCAACTACCAGGTGAAAACGGATAAAAATGAGTTTTGGGCTCTTTGGGAAATCTGCTCATACGGCAACGTGTCTCACAACTAAAACGACAGAAGGATTACAACGAAAACCACTAGTAGGAACCAGCACATCGAGACCTACAACTCCGAATTTTATTTTTTGTGGTACAATATCCTGTGTGACTCGAATATGGCTCGTCAACGTCGACCGTGGAGCAAAATATAGATTTTGCAAATTTCGCCATGTTATTGGGTGTTTGTAACTTCAAATTGTGTATCTTTGGTAATGAGTCATGCTGAAAAGGAACGTTTTATAAGGAAGAGTCAACTTTCCTATATTGTAATATACCTTTTCAGAGTTTTCAGGGTTTTATGATCGACGAACACAATTTCCAGCATGTTGTTATCTGTCTTCACTCGTTTAGCTATATATTGCTAACAGGACATCAAGACGCTCAATGCGATTGCTTACTTATTTAGAGTCCATCACGAATATTTCCAATTGGATACAGCTTACATCGGAAAGCGTTACGCAGATAACGTTTGTCACTTATTTGCACGTTTGCACGCGTGTTGTTATACGCTCGTTTTGTTAAGCTCCTTAAGGATTCGAGAGCGACAGCCCCTATGATTTAGTGCCTAACGTACGATACTTCAACCCGAACGATCTAGGTTGAATTCATCCACGCTACAAAACCTTATTTAGTAATGTACGAAATACACATTAGCTCATGTATCAAGTGGTAAAGAGCTGCTGGTCGTATCCAAACTTTGTAAGAATAGTTCATTGTGGTTCTATAGGTTTCATCGGCGACTGTGGTATTTCATAAAAATTTAGTAAAGTGCTTAAATTTACTATGCCACTAATTTGTATTAGCGAATGTTGGGAAATGTTTGTCCTGTGTAGCCTATTTCTCCGTGCATTATTATTAGCTTGTATTGCTTTTGTGTAGTTCCTTAATAAACAGAGCAACAGCTGCAAGATGTCCCGATTGCTTGCGTGCTACGACTACAAGCGAACAGCCCACACTCGATTCATGGCGCTGTGTTAAGTTTGTCAAGCATTGCAAGACACACAAGCTAATTTGGTCGTTAGAGGGCTAAATCCGCTCTAAGCCGACCCTACATAAACTCATTGTCTAAATACAGCATAAATGAAACCTCACTTTTCTTGCGAAATTTCTAATGCTTTAGACAACAACTCTTTTGCCCATAAATCAATAGTTTTGTATATACTCTGGTAATACGTGGTTTAGAATATATTTGAAAATGAATTTCCTGATTTCAGAATAACCTGTATACAGCTACTGTTACCTATATCGGTTTCAGGACGGACACATAAGTGGTTGGGCTTACTAAACCGTATAAGGCGAGCTGCCGACACTCATCCGATTTTGATTAATATTCCTGACTATGAAGACGATGACGGCGACGACAATTGGGCATCACTAAGCGATTCAGAAGCTTTCGATACACTTATTGACGAAGTGAACGATATGCAGAACGAAAAAAATCACGACGAAGATTACGAAGAAGACATCAAATTGCCGACGCCTTACCACGGATATTTGTTGATTAAAGGGGAAGACCCACAAAATTCTGAAATATATGATTCTGACAATCATACGCGCCGAAAGAGAGATAGCAGTTACAATTCCGGATACAACCGTAGACGTCGTAGTCAGCTTCTAAACAGTATGAACTATAATCGGTTCTACAGACCGTCACCATATTCAAGAAGGGTATATTATGGATATGGAAAGCGTCGCTTCGACAGCCATTATAATCGTTTATGAAATTATGATACGTTATTATATACATTATTAACGGTTCGTTACAAAAACTATATGCTTCATTTCAAATAAATGTCTCATTTTGAATAATGATCCTGTAAAAAGGATTGGTGCGAAATTAATGAACGGTTGAAGTTTTGTACACGCGTATCTTATATATGGTGCAAGGCTAAAAGATAATCTTGTATATATAAAAGACTCAATTTAACCTGCATCCACAAACCATCATACACAGCAAATTAATATGGCTTAACATATCTAGCGTAGCTTTACGCTTAATAAAACCTAGAGTAATAATTCTTAATTTGTAAGGTCTTATGCTTATTCCAAAAATTTGTTGCTTAATATTAAGCTATATTGATGCTAACATTCAAGCATAATTATACTAAATATCATAAAGAGCAAACAAAGAAGCCAAATGGTACCTAATATTTTACATTATTATCACTATCATCACTTAGTGAAGCGGCAACTCGATATCTAGAGTTACGTCAAACTGTAACAATTTGCATCTCCTGCACACGCACTATTAAGTTTTCTGCTCTAGTCTCGGCGGCTTTGTATTTTAGCTTAAAACAAGTTATTTATTATGTATAAAGAGTCTTTGAATTAAGAAAACTACAAACTAAACTATAGGACTGACGTGTGATACTACTGCCACATTATTACTGGTAATATTGCATCATTTACCTTAAGATGTGTGCATCTACGGCCGAATTTTGTTACATGGCCAATTGCCAATGGAAAACAGGGTGCATCTTCACGCAGCCAAATCGGACCACTTAAAAATATAATAAATAGCTAAGCTATACTAGTACGTTTGCACTTGCCTTCGCGACTATGTGTCAGGATTGGCTAGCCTAGACGGACCACTGAAAATATATTTATTACGTTTCGTTTTAGCAGATTCTATTACAGAAAATGTTGAGCTCTAGATTCAAAGAAGCTATGATTAGTATTAGTTAAAGTAGGTCACATAAATACAGGTAAAATAAATCGGTAAATGTCACTATTTCCAAATAGTTTGTTTATTCGCTTTCTAAAAGCCAACCTAGTAGCTGTATAATCACGATTCTTTGTTTCATAAAAACTATACTAGTACTATCGTAACTGGAAGGACGTTTTACGAATATACAACCATATGTATCGCCAATTTCCATTGCTTCGTGATTTTCCATTGCCGTCATATATTTGTGGCTCTTTAGAGCGGATTCCTGCTACTGTGATAATTTTTCAGTCGCGCTTTACTATTAGATAATATATTTGTAGGGCTGGCTCGGCCAATAAACGTCAAAATGGCTAATCCCGTCTAGCCAAGCTTCGCTTTCGAGCTATGGTAGCCTGTGGCATAATCGACGTCATCGCACACATATGAAGGTAAATTGCGCACAAATTGGCTCGCACATGGATCACAAATGGCAACTAGGTCGAATAGTCGTAAACGTTCCATATATAACAAGGTAACAATGCTAGCATGTAACATGTAAAGTGCATATGTTTATTCATGTAAAATTTTGGAAACAAGCTTTTAAAATTTAAGTTTATGCTCGCCACATGCTTCGAAACACGTTTTAGTGCTAATACCAGTGTCACATAAGTTTTTTTAGAACTCTAACCGTTATAACAGACACAAAACACATACCGACTGCCAAAATAAATATGGCGTTAGGGTCTTATTTTGTGTGGTAATGTATCAATACACAAGATGGCAGTGATTCGTCATTACCTGTGAGTTACAGGGGTTTAAAATATTTCAATGGATTCTGTGAAAATAATTAGATTTTTGCGATATTCTGTATATCATACATGCTCAAAGTCCGAGGTTCCAAAAGCGAGTTGACATGGCCGTCGATGGTGGGGGCAGGCCTTTCGCCTCCACAGTGCGGAATAATCCGATCAGCAGAGGAGGTTGGGGGCGGGCGTGGCGGCCTCGGCGGTTATGCGGCCCGCGGGAGAGAGGAGTATGACCTGGGGAACGGCACATCACGCTGAGGGCGATGGATTATAACCTCAAGTGGATAATACTTCGTATGTGCATGTATGCTATATAATGGTTAAAATAGCATAAACAAATTTATTTTTCTTCTTCAGATTTTTATTTTAAAATTTGTGATGCTTTTTATAATTTTTGTATACAAAACAAGTAAAATTTATTTGCATTTTGGGTGAATACCTGTCCGATGTCGGCATTTAAAAATTTTCACGTCTCAAACTATTACATGGCAGCTACATGTTGTTGATATAGTTAATAAATTTGTATCATACAGGGATATACTCTCCAAAAATGCATCCCATAGTCGTGCCAACCCAAAGGTTGCGTTGGTATCAAAGTATGTTTTTAAAATCTAATCGCTTTGTTCAACTTTAGACTGTGATATATCTCTTTGAGTTATTTTCCCAATACTTTGGAGTAAGCATATATTTTTGTGTCTATTATAACGCTTAGAGCTCAAAAAACTTGTGTGACAGTAGTATTAGCAAGAAAACGTATTTACGAAACATGTAGTGAGCATAAACGTAAATTTTGAAACTTTGTTTCTAAAACTTTACATGAATAAACGTAGGCACTTTACATGTTGCATGGTAGCATTGCTAGCTTGTATTAATCCTTTTATAAGGTCACGAGATACAGTTTAAATTTTGGGTTAAATTGTGGTCAAAAATAATGAAACATTTAAAATTGGCACCCGTTTATTAGTATTTTCATCAAATAGTTTACAATGCGATTTATAATACACGTTAAAATTTGGGATCTAAGCTCGGCTTGGTTGTAGAGCCGATCCTGTCATGTCTGAATGGCGAGCTCAGCAAAGCCTAGTATATATCTGAGAAAGTTGGGGTCGGTTTTTAAGAGCAATTTTAGGACAACAAACATATCTAATTAAAACAAGTGATGTATTAGACAGTATTCTGCCAAAGGCAAAAACAACTGAAATTTCATCGGCTCGACTTTACTTATATATTTAATTCGGCGGTTTGTACTTCTCCGCTCTGGTACATGCCAGGAATTGCAAGGTTTTGTTAGTTGAAGTCAGGGAGCCGATCATAACTTGTCATCGGAAAAACGGAACTATCAGAGCGCAGGGCCGTAGCCGCAGTATTCCGCAATCGGGGCGCATATTTGCTAGGTTAGGCACGCGTAAGCCAATAACTCCGCCTGGCGTACATAGTACATGCACTGCGCTTTTCTGTCATCTTGAACTGAGGGCGCGCCTGGTTTCCCCGTACCCCTACTCTTCTCCATTGGCTAAGCCCCTGGCCCAGCGGACATGGTTAAAAAAGGGTAACTCTCCCCGCCAATTAGCTAACTCCTCCTGGGGAGGCCTAAGGCTTACTACCCCCCGAGCACTCTGGCTACCCCACCCCATTCCGCCCCCCCCCCCGCGGAATTTGGTGTTTAGGTTAGCATATACAGCTTGCAATGCTATGGTTCGGAAATTACATCCAAATCTAGCTACCTCCAAAAATACCTGAAAGCCATTCCATTAGCTATGTCGAATAAATTTATTAAGTATATAAAAACGATAAAGTCTTTCTGTTCTGTTATCCATGAAATGAAAATGAAAATCAGGTTGGGAAACGGATACGGAAAAAACTGCTGACATACACGTGTCTGTTCCATTTACCAAAGTACGTATTTTTGGAGTTTCACCAGGCTTCACAAATGAATCACTATTCATTCAGCAACATGTTGTCAAAGTTATCCTTAACTTAATGCGTTTAGTTCGTGCAGTAAGCCGTGTGCCGCCTCGGTCGAAATAATAAAAATAAGTAGCCAATAGATACACTTACACATATCCGCTAATGTAGACCTAATGCTTAAGGCACCCATCCCTTACACTCCAATCCGATATATTTCCAACTTATAGCCTAGACTCAAATGAAACTCTCTCGAAATTAGCTAAGTTCTAATTTTCTCCTACACCCTGTACAAAAGTTCCAACACACAAGTAAAATACATTAAGTGCGCATCATATACAAACGTAAACACATGACAGAAGCTACTGCATACACACACTACGTTCCGATATACAACAAATTTATAGACATTTACACACATCGTAAAAAACGTGTACAATGTACTAGCTAGGACCAGTTCTGGCCCTAAGGGATCCCAGCTGCACCACTCTATCTAGAATTTCACGGTGGTGCCCGGACAACCCCGGCTTACACGATTCCCCGGTGGGCTCTGGTCAGACCGAAAGGAACCGCTTAGCTTAGTAGGCCGCCGGCGGGTTTACCAGGGTTTTCGGCCTGGCCGCTATAATGGCCCACGTGTCTAGAGGTATGAAGGTCCCCCTGAGGGAGGGTCATCCCCTAAGCCTGCTCACAGGTAATGAGGCTGACCCGTCATTCCCTCTAACTTCGGTGACTGGGAGCGGAGGCAGCGTGGAACTTGTACCAGGGATCCTCGAAACTATGAGCCAAGGTTGCTTATCAACGCGGGGAGGGGCCTGCCTGAGTCTTTCGATATTGATTCGCTTAGTTGGGATATGAGCTTGCCTGGTTTGTGTCGATCTCACCTAGGGGCATGCTAAATTGGATCAAATCTAAGTCGCCTAGAGCAATTACACACTCCAACTATTTACTTATTTTATTAATTATATTCCACTGGTATACTCAAAAACGTCCCAATCGGGAACACTCCACAATGTATATACGTGTGATAGAACAAGAAATTTATGTAATACAATGCTCGAGTTCCCGCACGGAACCCTCGTCGCTTAACAATTATAGAAATTTTACCGGGGCGTCACTCTGCTAGATACCTTCAAATTTGTAGCAGTGGAAAACGATCCCTGGGCTCCCTCATAGCTCTTTTAAGGACGAAATGTATAGATTTTTTTGTAATTATTCACCATTGGTAATGAATTTTCGCAGTCACCGACACCTACTTGGGATGACGAAATTGTTTCGGGAGCACCAATTGGCTCTTTTAGAAACGCGGAACCCTCAGCCCAAAATTTGTTGTCGGAGTCTTAGCCCTAGGTTGCTCCTAGCGTAGGACATTTAACGTTTTGTCACCGTTTTACAGCTTTAAAATTTCGGAGAGGCCCTCGCACAATCGCCGAAACGCGGGCGCAGCACTTACGGGGGCGCGAGGCATCCGACGGACACCACAACACCCGCAAGGGCTGCCACTGTTCCTATGCCTAAGCAAGAAAATTTTAAAACTCTGGGAGATGCCTCGGGCGGGCCCCTTCCACGCGTCCGCAGTCGAAGAGTCCACCCGAGACAGCAAGATCTCCCAGACTGTGACTTTCGAATTCCCTTTTTGTCTAATCCTTTGGCTGATGATCCCCTAGGTTAAGTTAAACCATGGGCGGTACGATCTGAAACACCTACTCCAAATTCTAGCAAATTGCCATTAAATAAGCAACACAACGCTGTAAAACGCGAAATAATTCACCCCCCTGGGCACGAACGATAAAGTGACCCAGGGGGTGGGGAACCAGTCGATCGCGAGGGTGTCTTCCCCTTTTTGTTGAGATTTTGGCATGATTTTGACTCAATTTTGTCCAGTACTCAATATCCCTCTCCGCAACGCGGGCCCAGCACTTACGGGGGCGCGAGACATGCAACAGACGTCCCAACATCCGCAAGGGCTCTCCCTTATCCTGAGCTTAAGCAAAAATCAACCGACGAAAAGCCGCAAGCGGGACTCTTCCGCACGGCTGCATGCCGAAGAGTCCACCCGGGCAAACGAAACAGCAAGCAAGAGAAAAATAAGCGAGGAGAAACCCAATAATTAAATACAGAAAAGATCGGCGACCACCGCCGATAAAGCACGACCAATTTCTAAAACAATTGGGCCCGACTGGTTCCGATCTGTTGGACGGACCAGCTCTTTTATACTGGTGCCTCTACCCCCTTTTGCATCTTTTGTCTTTGGTCCCTAAAAGCCGTAAAGCTCCCAAACGTAACACTACTGCCACGGCGTACCAAACAATTTTAACGTCTACTCAGCGATTTCTCGTATAAACAACAGGACAACAGCGACCGCTACGGCAAATGCTCTACATACACAATAAGATAATATCCAAATGTACATAATATAAACAACATTTTCCGACTCTATTCATAACAGGCCCCCTGTAATGTGGGCTCGCTGTTTTAACCAGCCTGTGCGACGAAACACTACAAAGTGGCCGAAAAGTGCCAAGAGGCGACAAAAACAAACTAAACCGCACGCTGGTCGGTGCGGCAAAATTTTCCAAGCGAAATATAACGGCGCTCAGAGTGCCGTTTTCTCATAGGGATATCGGCACGTTTTTGCCGATATCTCGAGAAATAAAACCAGTAGGCGGCCGGGGGCAGGACCAGAGTCATGCCCTGGCAGGCCGGCTACTGATGAAAATTTAATATTTAATATTGCTCTTATAGGAGGCCTGTTAGGGGCCGATTTAGGCGCCCGAAACAGAAAATTTTGGTGTGCCTTTTAAGTTTAGGGGATCCTGAGCTGACCCGAGGGGGTGGGCGGCCCCGGATTTCAGCCAAACTGTTAGGGGAGAACCCGATAAGTGTCCCCGGCTCCAAAAATCGGGGAGTTTTCATTATTTTGGGTACTCTTTGGGGCTTGGAAAATTTGAGGTTTAAGTGTCCGTTTAGGGATCCGTAAGTATTTAGGGGATCCAAAGTTTTAGACCCGCCGGGGCGATTTGACACCCCAGTAGTGTCCTTAAGAGTAGTTAATCACCCCCAGTACCTTAAGCTTTGTGAGAGATCCAAGAATCGAATTTTCGCATTGTACCCTAAAATAATAACTTGAAAATTTTGTACCCGAAATTTGCTCCTACTAAGGCCCGAAAACTTTATTCCTATACGTACGTACAAGTTGCGGCCCTCATCCTGTCAACCCTTGACTACTTATGTAAATTATAGATACATGATACGCAATATAGGCACAGCAGATACCATATGATTTCCCGCTATTCTTCGGCGTGGGCGCTGGGATCGGCCCAGGGCGACCAGTTTTCGTGTAACACCAAAAAGTTCTGAAACATCCATTGGTCCCCGGCCTCTCCCAACGCACACCCGTCCTTTACAACAAATATAACATCATGTATACGATACACAAAATAGTTTATATGCAAAACAGTACATCCAATTGTTTCTTGAGGATCGACCGGACACCCCTAACAGCGACTCTTTCTTTCAAAGTTGGTGCCAAAATCACCCCGGGCACCTTCGGGCGGCGGAGTGTGATCATACAACGAAGTTTGACACGGTTCGAGCGTTCTCTCCTTTTTTATAAAATCGGGCTGTTACACAATACATATAATTTTGTATATGCATTCATAATCAACAACCCAAGCATATAATAAACAATAAATGCTTGAAACAGATTATAAACAACAAACACAAAGATGAACCAGCTAAACGTCCCCATAGTAATGCTGCTCATGGGCTAGGTTTGGTCTTCCAAAAATCCATAAACACATATAGAAATTGTTGCTAATTCACAGAATAATGCGCCCATCTACTCGAAAATTTTTGTTACGTAGGACATGCCATACCATATGACATGTTGTATGTTACTTGTGTTACACACGTCGTATGTAACCAATGTTACATACTGCCGTATCTAACCAGTGTTACGACATGTCGTAGGTAACCAGTGTTATATACAACATGTCGTATGTAACACTGGTACATTAGAACTCTACGAAACTCTACTCCAGTTTGATATTGGTGCCACCCTCCAGTTTGATATTGTTGCCCCCAGTTTGATATTGGTGCACCGCTCTATTTTGATATTGGTGCCACCCTCCAGTTTGATATTGGTGCCCCCAGTTTGATATTGATGCCCCCTCGAGTTTGGTATTGGTGTTCCCATCCAGTTTGACATTGGGCCTCCTCCTGTTTGATATTGGTGCCCAACTCTAGTTTGATATTGGTGCTTCCTACAGTTTGATACAAGTGCCCCCTCACACAAATTGGTCACGAATGCACTGTACAAATTGGCTTAGTTGCGCTTTCGTTTGAAAATGTTTGGTGGCCAGATAGTAAATGTCTGCTAAAGATAAACCATTGAAGCAATAAAGCGCTCATATGGGCACTAACATGGATTATTTCTAGCAATGAAGTATAACTGTTTTGTCCTACACCATAACGGTTAAAACTGAACTTGCCTATATATAAAGTCAACAATTTTGTTTCAGTAGTTAATAATATTCAATAATCAATTTAATTAAAATTTTCTTATTCCGTAGTTATAAATAACTAGAATTGCGTGTCTGTCATCATATTTGGCGAAGTTGCTGTATTTAAGGGCAACGACGTATTGTCAGCTTCAGTCAGCAATTCATCACCTATATGCGACACAAATACAACACCAAAATAAAAAATCCGAGTCTACTTTCCACTTTGTAATTTAAAATGCACAGACCAATCCGATGATTGTAAATATTAAACTGTGCTATCATGGAAGATGTATAGATCGTTACAATTTACTAACTCTAAAATGATCAGTGTAAACCCATAGTATAAGAGATTTACATTCTTGATGCAGGATTTGCATATCTATAATGCTAAAGTTTATTGCAACGGAGTGAGGAAGGCGAGCAGATTTTTCTTTGAGATCAGGGGAATAGTCATGGAAATTTTTTGTCTGTCGGTGTCATTCATAACTCCTCACGCGATGGATGTATTTCGACAAACTTTTTTCTTTCGATAGCAAAAATGATGACGTGTGCCTTAGTTAGATGCTAATAACTCGGAACCATCAAAATAAAGCGGTGCACCAATATAAAACTGCGGAGGGGGCACCAATATCTAACTGGAGGGTGGGATCGATATCTAACTGGAGGGTACTAATATCAAGCTGGAGGTAGCAGCATTATCAAACTGGAGTAAAGTTTCTAGAGTTCTATGGACCAGTGTGACATACGACACGTTGTATATAACATTGGTTACATACGAAATGTCGTGTATAACACGGGTTGCATACAACATGTTGTATGTAAACACAGCTATGTGCGACATGTCGAATGCAACAAAAATTTTCGAGTAGATAGACGCATTATTCTGTGAATCAGTAATAGTTTTAATTTAAATATGGTAGGGCAAACCACGTCACGTTATTCCATATGCTGCATAAAAATGTGTCCTCAAATTTTCCAAAACTCACTAAAAATATTTAATAGTACTTACGTTTTAACACACTAGTAAGCGTAATGCGTGAGTAAACTTAAGGTGACCTCGCCAACCATTATATTCTGTCATTACCGATAACGAATCGCAAACCTTTATTACGGAAAACAGGCATAATTTCATTCGGTTTTTCGCTAGCCGAAAATTGGCAAAATCAAATTCAAGTTACAGAAATTATACCTTGTGTTCCAACAAAATTTTGGCGATTTCAGTTTTCAGAAATTCTGTTCCATAAAATATCATTTAAATTTGCATTATACAGTGTTCACGAACATATTTAATGCAAAAGTGACGTCACAACAAGTAGACAAATTTTCGTTCTCAAACAATTGGGTAATTTTGCTTCAATTTTTGCGAACACAAAATGGCGAGATTTTAATCGCGAGTGCTGTGTGCGAGAGCAGTTTTACGCCTAATTTCAATTGTCCAAAAAGCGTTTTGTAACAAATTATATCCAAAAATACAAAATAGGATGGTTGCCGTGGCCATTTTAAATTTACTCTCGCATAAGTAAACAGCAAAATAGATTTTCAGTTACCCAAATGTAGCCAATCAACAAATCATCCATCCATCCGATCAATCAATATGCCAATTATTAGATTAAATGAATCGGTTTGACATTTCCACATTATACAACACAAGTTAAACGTACATAAATTTGCTTCCATTCACTCGATTTCGTCACGGTTGCTGGAGGTGAATATCGTTCAAGTTCATTGTTCAAACAGCGAGCATGCATCCGCACATACATAATATTGTCATTGCAAGCAAAATACCACCGTTATAATTTATCGCTGTTGGCTTGTTGAAGACACAGCAACTCTGCGTAAATGGAGCTCCCACGTGGCCCCTTGGTGTATACATATTCATTTCGTCACCACCATAATACGCTTGTACAAATATTGATACTGTTTTGTTTGCACGACAAATTGCACTGTTCACAACACATGCGCCAATGGCACAGAACCATTTATACATTTGCATGCATGATTCGACACCTAAGGATCGACGGTTGTGACGAGAGCTAGATTTGTGGTAAGTTTTTACTTTAACATCCGTTTAGGAATTGAAACAACCGGATTGTATAGAAACTATAACAAGCATAAAGCTCATTATAGGTTATATATCTACAAGAATTTAGCGGTTCAACACATGATCCATTTCATCATAATGATCACGTACATTTTATACACATATTTTCTAATTATTAAGCATAATTAGTTTTAAACATATTAAATGTATTTCACAAACATAGTTATAGATCGATGTCATATTTGGTAAACAGTAGTCCATAAAATGATACCTGAAGACGAATTTAAAAATTAGTTTTATAAAAGCTTGCAATAGTGGCGGAATCTTCGTGATTTGGCGCTTGTACTTTACGTCGTAGTAATGTTTCATGGTAACATACACAACAATGTTTAGAAAATTTTAGTACATGGTTATTTTTGTGTTTCTGCCTTACTACAAAAACTGTTTTGCGCCATTTCGATGTGCTAATATACAGCAGCTGGCAACACGAAGGGGGCGTAAGCTTTAATATACGAAGATCTCATATTGCAGAAATATCATGTTGTATTTCGTATCTGCTGCATGACTCCGGCTTCGGCGTGCAAAAATCTTCGTGGTTTTCAATTGTACTGAGCTTTAGCAATCAGATCGGAAATTCAATTTATACGGCAAATATTAGCAATTATATTTCAATTGCCAAAATAGTGTTCGAAATGATTTATCTTAATACCAGCTAAGGTCAGTTGACAATTTTTTATATACCTCAAAATACGCAAATATTAACATTTTAGAACATCCAATTAAATTATAAAAACCCAACGATTCCGTTATGCATAATGCTCCTGTACAACTTAATAATTATATGCGAGTGCTACACATATATACATAAATATAGATGCTTACAGAATATCATATATATGTTACAGTTAAATAGTACGGCTAGTTATACTTTTTGTTTATTAAAACTGGAAGAGTGCGCCGCATTTTCTTTAATCAAGCAGCAGTTTCAGCAACACATTCATAGCAACAATTTTTTTATTTATACGTCGTAACAGCAACCACGTATAAATTGCAGTAGCGACAGCCAAAACAATTTTTATTAGACAATAATATAAAACGATGCTTTGAAACACATATTGGCTGTACTTGTAAGATAGTTTATTTCAAACCCTAGGGACATTGCACGCCCTGTGTCTTTTTATATATACTTGTAAACGGCGCACAGAGACATTTCACCATCTCTGTGTCAAAAAATTTTTTTTATAATTTAGCGGTACAGGTACACGAGGATTAATTCTCCTAGTGTGACTTTTATGTACTGTAGGACCGACAACCGACAGGGCTCACGAAGACTTAAATTCACTCTGTGAATCAACGTAGGGTACTCTGGAGCGCGCAAGAAGCAGGAAGGTTGGGTTTACATCTTAAGATGAGTAAAAAAATACCATCGGCTTCTTTGAGTTGAGTTTTTGTATCAGCCAGAAAATTTTACACGGTAGTGCGAAGGCATGAAACTGAAAATGCACTCAATAATGTGATGTGACATAAACAAAAATTGTAGGTTGAGGATGAGATCCTCTTTTTTACCTATTTTGTTACACGGGATTTAACCTTGAGAAAAGCATATTGTCTATACGTGAAAGACCAAGTCAGATGGATGGCCATCCAGAGTACGGAGCCCACCTGCAAAACATATTGTTGTATTAAAACCACATATTGATAAGCGCTTACGAGACTATTCAGGCTTGAGTTTTCTATCCTCATTTTATTATTTTTTACCATTGAACACAAGATGCACTGCATACACGCGGGTAGATGGCCGCTAAACCGGAGCTTAGCAGAAGACAGACGATAATATGTATAAAGTACACATATCTAAAAGACACGGTAGCATAACATCGAGCCTGAGTTTTTTGAGTGAGTGGTCTAACACGATTACAATAACAAATTTAAAAATGTCCAGCTGACTCTGTTGCTCCCACAACGCCTTGGTTGAAACTGCCTACCAGGTACGCTGCCGACAGTGCATCCTCTGTGTGGTGTGACCTCAGATACAAGGCTGATTTTCATCACATGGCTAGAGCAGGGGACATGAAAGGTTTTCCGTGAGCAACTCGAGCTTAAAACTGAGAAAGCTACCACTTTGCTTATACCAATAAGATCTTGTGCACACATCTAATTGCGAAACGTTAAGGTTTGTTTTTAATGAAACAAAACTCATGCAATTTATCAAACCTAAAACTAAATATTAATACTGGACGCGTGGATTAGCTCTATTCTTTAGGTTTAAAAATCTTTTTTCAAATTTTGGGGAACATTTTTTAATTTTCAGTGATTTTTATGTCAAGCGCGTAGTTTATTTTTTATCAAGTCTCAGCAAGGTTCTGAATTTTCTAAGGTATTTTTGTAAAGTTATCTTCCGCAACATACCCTATTAGTTAACAAGCAGCGAATTATAAAACATTCCTCAGATTGGTGTTTAAGTCAAAAAAATTTTTACCGAAAAGACATTGCTACCTCTCTAATTTTAGATCCGTTTAAAAAATATTTACTGCAATCACGCTTAAAAATGAATCAAACGTCTGGTTTTATTTAGAGTTTTGGAAAACTTTGCTTCGTGATTATGTTCGTAACATTAACACCTAATGAATTGTTCATACAGACATTCATACATGGCCGGAGACATAGCCATGAATTTTTTTAAATAAGTTAACCAATTTATTACTCACCTAAGTTGAGCTTACTCTCATATTTTTTGTTCCAACTCCGCTTTATAGTTGTCCTTGCTCATTGGCACGTGTAATGCGCAAACAGAATAGCTTTCTACTATGATTTAAAGACGATAACCATATATTTGACCCTCTAAAAACCCGGAAACATCAAACTGAGAAGTATCGATTCCTCATAAACAAATAACAATGCATTTAACATACAAAAATTATGACTAATTTTTTTGCCTACCAGATTCTTTATTTTTAATTTGGCTATCAAACTGAGCGCAAACGTAAACCGATTCTGTTGGTTTAAATAAGTTATCACACTTACGCAACATATTTTGCTAGCAGTAGATAATAAACATTGGCCCTGTTTTCAGCATGGTGTCACAAATAAAGAAAGCTCAAATTGTTTGTGCACGCATTATTTTCACTAAGAAAACCTTTATTTGTCTTGAGCCCAAAAAATTTTTGTTACTTGCTGCGAAATCAATGATTTTCTGCACTTGGATTTTTATATAGCCTGTCGTTGGCATCGATTCAAAACCTGTAAAGTCTAAATTGTTCAGCAAAGTATACCGATACGATGAGATTAGTTTTACTAAATCATTTTTTTAGTTTATGTTGTTCAGCCTCTTAAAATATTGCTGACTTATTAGGTCCTGCAGTTGAGCTAACATATTAAACTAAAGAATTCTTACAAACAATGTCACATTATATAAAAACTCTAGTGCAGTGAGCAATCAAAATACCAACAATATTTTTCACTTATACAATAGTAAACTTAAGATGCGCTCCAAACGATCCTCTTTTGAGAAAACGTATACAAAACGTTCTTAGAGAACAAAACTCTGATTTCAATAGCCGCATCCAATGTCGACATTTTGCTGTTCCATAACGCCATTAGCGAATGCAATTCGGCCCCTGTACCTTAACACCAATGTATTCGCGAAGATTTCCAAATTATAATGTATGAAATATGAAACGGACTAATTTTTGTTCTTTAATACAAAAATCAAATTTTTATTCAGTGAACAATTAAGTGACATTTGCTTTTGACAAAAGAGGATGTTAAGGGGCGCAGCTTATGTTTGCTCATGCATTAGTCTTCAGCAACAATTAGGTGAAAATTACTTTCGGAGATGCAGATTTTTAAAATTCTCCTGAAGGGTCTATTATTTCATGTTTAGGGGCCCAAGACATAATTGGTTTCGAAAGAGCATTTTAACGACATTCTCAGAAAGCTTATTTATAACTGAAATCAAAAATACAGTTTTTATATAAATCCTTTAAAACCACGAAAAACAGACACATGTAAACTGAACAAATTATTGGCCAATAAAAAGTGCCTATGTTGGAGTAAAATAATTATGTTATATCCCCATAACATGAACATATAAAACCAACTAGGTGACTTCGAATTTCTTTTCAAACTTAGCACCAATTTTCCAGTATTTTTAAAACTGCTTAAACATTTAAAGTGAATCTGACATAAGGCACTTTTAGACATTCCAATATTGTGACATAAGCTTTTAGAATTTTTATTGCCAAACATCTCGTTTTAAAGAATTCTGTTTTAATGAAAGTGTAATAAACGCCAACATACATGATCGTGTTGTAACCCGTCGTTTATCACCACACTTATGAGATTTCTTTTTCACCGGTAAAGAATGCGAAAGTTGAGCATAATCCTTGCTTAACAAACCATAAATGACATGTCCGTTAAAAACAGTTTGTGTTAAAACATACCATTTACCAAATACTGTACATCCTGTCAAATATCTCAAGCTTTACGGGTGACTTGGCCATAACGTCAATTTCTAAAAGCCCAGAAAGAAATCGCACACAAACAATAACATCATGTAACATCCCATTAACATATTTTTTGCACATGCACACATTCCTTCGTATTTTTCGATTATGTTACTAAACTAAACACCTTTGTTGCTATGCATCGATTTATTTCCATAGACAATTCCGTTGATATTGACTAAATCAAAATCCTTAAAATCTGTGGTCAAATTTTAACTTCTATTTAATCCAGAAACATAAATTTCACCTTTGAACATCGTATTGAAGCAAATCTCTGATCTAAAATTATAGACGGACAGTTAAGCAACACCCGTTTGCTTATCGTGGTGTTCATCTGTATCGCGCTTTGTATAACATCCTCTAATAACCTCCGTTTAGGCTCATAGCTTTCTGTTACACTTATCTCAGTATTGCCGCATCGTGCTTCTTCATATATTCGAATGGCTCGATGATGTTGCCGCTTATAACATAAATAGTCGCTCAGTTTTGTAAATTTTGAGATCCGAGCCAACATCGCTGGTTGAGCCGTGGAGTCAATTCGGCATTTAGATTTTCACATCTGAAATCTGTCTTAGGACCTCTTCGGGTTCCCACATTTCGATTCATACAGGACATAGAATTTGTAGAAAAATATTCAGTACAACTAAGCATATCAACTGCAGCAGCTGGTTTCATTTTTGTTACACAATCCAGAATTCGGTTATTTCAAATAAACGACAGTTGTGTCAGTGGATTCAAAATTTTCAGTCGAGTCCAACGGCTCCTTGTTTAAACTATTTATATGTGGTTCACCATTAATGAATTTTATGTTTTGTGCCAACGGCTCTGTTTCAGTTAAACCTATCAAATTTTCAATACACTCTTGTCTACACCCTTCAACGATAGCTACTTCCATAGACTCAGACCTGACAGATAACAGAATTGTTTTGTTCAATCCGCACATAAACTTTTCTTAGGAAATAGTATCTCTATTCTCACACGACAATATAGATTAGGTTTGTCGTACTAGACGTTCAATATCCTTTGCATAAATATCTACTGGCTGGCTGATATCTTTCCACTTCTTTCTCACTTGTGCACCATAATTATATGTGACATACTTCGACGGTGCAAAAGTTTCAAATAAATTGGTTTTGAAATAATCAAAAAAATTCTCTTAACTCCACATGACATATTTTTTCACTTCCAAGCGCATCGCTGTGTAAAAAAGCCGATAGAATACGAGCGATCTCATCCTTAGACCACACTGGTTTGCAAAAGAAATGCGTTCCAAAATTCTTATCTATTCCTCCCGTAGTAAAAAGGGATGTCATCAGTATCAAAAATTGTAAATCGGTTTAGACGTGCCCCAATCAAACCATGTTGACAAAAAGTCATGTTTTAGCAAAAATTTAATTTCACAAATATTGACCACCTTGGTCTTTCTCGAAATTATAACAACGCGACTAAATTTTTTCGAAACACTCAAAACATTCAACAAGTTTTAGGTTTTGATAGGCTTGTTTTCAATCCAAACTTGCGGCACTAAAATGTAACCTACGTGGTCCTAGGGTGTTTAGACTCAACGTGGAATATACACAAACTACGTCAATTTTCACCAAAATACTCTAATGCGATTTCCAATTGTGCTTTATTTGCTTATTCCTAGGGCCGTTATGTGTCACCACTTATTAACACATATTGTTTATTTCTTTCTATATAATACAACAGCTAAAACTCTACACACAATAAACACCGTACCTGAACCGTACTCACCTTGATTGCGCAGCTTCTGAGGTCGACTGAGGCCCTGATCCAACAGCGCAGTCACTTAAGTACCCTAACTATAAAGTCTTAATCTCAATTTTCTTTTTATTGATTTCTCTAAGTGTTCCAAATTATAAAGTTTTTTAAGTTTACTTTGTTTACACTACCGTAAAATTCCCTCTTAAACATAAGTCAATTTTAGTTCTTAGATAATATGGTTTTATGATTTTTCCAGCAATACGTATTACTTGGTTCAGTTACGTCTGTAAAATTTGGGTGCCGGGCTACCGTTTCAGAAAGAATATTTTTGGTACCAAATTTGTAGAACAGATAAATAATCTGGAGCTTTAGCTGAAGATATTATGATAACTACTAACTAGGACAGTGCAAATTCCACATCACCTTCCTGAAAATGTGAACTTTATCTCACAACGTACAGTTTATTATACTAATAAACTAAAATCTTAAAACGATTGAGTTTTTGATGTTTCAACAAGATTATTACGTATACGACAAAATTTGAATATCGTTTTTCTTTTGACAAAAATATTTTTGGTCAGGGATGTTGTATTCCGCGTCATATGGTTTGAACTATATATGCTCTATATGCGCTGCAAAATAGAATACATCGTACTTTTGTGCTAGCCCTGGTCCCGGCCTCGGCCGGGTCAAGCTTAGTCCCGGCCCCGGCAGAATTCTTGCCATGATACAACACTAATTAACAATAACATAAAATGGTGTTTACTATAATAATGTTTACTAAAATAGGCTTAGTGTAAGTAACACAGCAAATACGTACTGGTGCAAAAAGCACCTTATTAAATGAACAATGTTATTTTATACCCCAAATTCTTAACATATCATAAAATACACCTGTAAATAGTGAATTGCTTGCTCTGATGTACAGTTTTGAAGTTTAAAAAAGTTTTAAATGTTAGAATACGGCTGTCCATATCGGGATGTCCGGATTCCTCGATATATCGCACAATTTTACTCAGATCAGATATCCGGATATAAAAAGCCACATCCCTGACCATCACTAGGGACCATCGTACATAATTTTGTCATCGAGAGCTGCAACTTTGCAGCCTGAACCGACATTTCTTAAAAATCATTCATCAAATTATATTTTTTGGTTTGTGATTTATAAATTTAAATAGTTTTAGCCTTTTTGGTCTCCGAAGGAAGAAGATTACACTGTTTTACGATTTTCATATGTGACTACATAAATTGGTGGTGTATTATTGCTATCGTAGTACTTCAAAGCGTTTCACACAGCTGAATTTGGAACGATAAAATTGTCACTGAGCGCAGAGTAGCCACATGCGCTCAGTGTCCACTCGCTGCGCGAATAAAGAGTCATGATTAGAAATGAATTCGTTTTTGTAATTCACAGTTCTACGCCAATACTTTAGGTTACGACACTTATACAATGAATAAAAAATTTCTTTAAAGGTAAATAAACATATATATATATGTATATTTACCTTCCAGGTAAATATACATATATATTTATCTAAGTTTATGTTTTATAAACATAAAAACCCATTTAGGACATAGAAATATATATGGCAATGTCAAAGTATCATGAGATGCCATTTTCAAAATAACTAGTCTGTCAACTGTCATGATATATGTATAATTTTTTCTACCGAATCTATGAAAGATTCCGCAAAATATCTCGGAATGGATTTTTGAGTTTCATCCGCCATCGCATGATATGCTCGATAAAAAATCAGAAACAATGAAAGGCCCCAAATTGTGCCGAAAATGACAAACAAGGATGGTGGGCAAAGGAATATAGTAGCATAATTTCAACACAACAATAACTTTAATTTCACTTTCAAAATTCATATTTTTTCTTAATATTGTACGGTGCCTCACATCTTGAAGTCATTTCGTATCAATAATTCGTAAAAGTATTGCAAGCACATGACTGTAACAAAATTATAGCTTCATCTCGAATAAAATCTAGTAAGACTAAAAGACATTTGTCCGAAATTACGCGTCGGTTAAGAATCTGGGTTTGCACCACGCAGCTATAAATTATATGTCAATCTTACGACCATATTGAGCAATGTGGCGATCGTTCTAAAATGACACCGGAGAACTCGAATAAGAACATATAAATGAGTATACTTCTCATCACAAGCGGGACAGATCATGGACTTATCAAATTCACGTTTGCCATCTTCATCGCAAAAAACATGAGAACAGCTGGTGACCCATGCAAAATTTTGTACAACTTTTCGACAATTCCTGAAATTGCACCGCAAATCAATCTCCATATGCACAAATGTTTCACTGTATAAAAACACTAAAATAGTAATTAAAAATACATTCAATCTGTAATCTGCAACCAGAACCTTTACTTCTTTGTCAAGGGCGTAGCCAGGAATTTTGAAAGTGGGAGGTCGTGGCCTACAGTGGGTGCCTAAAAGAGAGGGGGGTTCGTGGGGTCGCGCTCAGAAATGTGAAAGCGGGGTTAAGGAGGGCATGTGCTTCAGTGATGCACATTTCTACGAGTTAAGCTTGCGTGTTCCGCCCCATGCGCCGATTAATTATGCGAAATACTGTCCCGCAGTCATGTGCCATGAACAAAACTCGTGTTAAGCATATATGTTAAATTTAAACCCTTTCAAAACTAGGGTCAAATGGGTACCTTTCTTTAATTTAATGTAGATCGTCCACTTGAAATGTGGAGGTAGATAAAATTTGTACCCGTTAGTTTGTGTGTACTCGGCGGTTGTTTGCTTTGTTTACACTGAGTTGAGTAAACTGTGACGCATAAAAATTTTCAAATTTGTGGATGCAGAAAAAATATTTCTGTTAGCAGTTCTATATCTCGACTTTTTAGCTGCATGATATAGTGCTAGTTTTAGGACAATTTCAGACATGATTTTCAGCCGGAATCATTCAAAAAATTTTTGTACGACGTTGAACCAAAACGAAGGTGTCGCGACCCCCGCAACCCCCTCCATGGCTACGCCTTTATTCATAATTGTTATCACACCCTGTACGTGTAAAAAATTGCAAATTATACATATTAATATTTTTTAAAAACAAAATAATGGTAGTTTTGATATTGCCAAGAAATGGTGACGTTTTGCTGAAGAGTACGACATAAGTGCAGAATATGATCATCTCTTGGTATTAACAAGAGTGCATTAGAGAACTGTATGACACTTCCATGCCCTCTCATGTTTGCCCGTATTTGATGACGCGGGCGTTTTCGTCCTGACCCCTCCGCCCAGTTTTGAGGGATCGTTGTACACAGACCCCGAAATTTTAGTGGCGGGGGTGGGGTCGTTTTATTAGCAGATGCGTACCGGCTCAACCGACCGTCGAAAACTGTGGGGGATCCGACCTACCCATCTAAAACAAGGGCGGGGTCAGGCCGGGAACGTCCGGGTTATCACACACAGGCTAACATTAGAGTGTAGGGAAGTGACATACTCTTCTCTAATGTACTCTTGGTATTACGAATAACCCATTTATTATAATTCCAGGTACATATTTTAGCGACGATTTATGTCAAACAATTCATTACAAAACCAGTGATTAGGCAAAGATATCCATGTAAATGTGTAATATGGGATATCATCCGCTATGCCGAGATATAAGGACATCGTGGCATTGCATCCGGTGACCAGTTGCAAAATTTTGCTGCTGGTTGAGGAGCCACGAAACGTTGATAGCTAAAGCGGTTCAGCTGATAATGCCATTTTCGCGTATTTCTGGTCTCTAGGGTCCTTTGAAACGCCCCTATGGAACTTATCCTGCTGGGCCAAATGTTACAGTGTGCAAAATCTTTATATGCAGTTTTATAACATCTTGAATTCTGTACAAAATGAACATAATTTGGCCGCAATATCTGAACTGGATGCTGCGATACAGTCAAGAATATGTTTTGTCGGACCCTTTTTGACCTGACTTGAGCCCATTCGACTCTCCTTTATGACCCGAAAGAATTGAAATCTGTTTTCGAAAAGGCATAAATAAAGAGAGAGCTTTCGAATGAGCTATCGCGTGAGTCAATCGGAACGCGTGAGTCAAGACACCCAGAAATAAACTCCATGGAAATTTGCCACTATGGTGAAAATTCTTCGATACACTCGTTTCACCCACTACTCAGAATTCAAATACATAATATTAACATACTATAAAATGGGCGGTCAACGGCGTAGCCAGGAATTTTGAAAGGTGGGAGTCGCGCCCCACAATTGGTACCTAAAAGTGGCTCCGGGGATCGCGCTCAGAAAGGGGAAGTCGCGCTCAGAAATATGAAAGCGGGGTCCAGAATTGGTATATTAAGTACGTCCTAAACTAATAAAAACGAAACTGTTACCAAAATAGCGAATTTTTATACGAAAATGTGAAGTTTGATCAAAAATACGGCTGAAAGTAATTGTTTTCTAGTTCGAGAGGGGCTAGTTTTAGGACAATTTCCGACATGATTTTCAACCAGAATCATTCAAAAAAATTGTTTGGAGTTGAACCAAAAGGGGGTCTGGACCCCCCCCCCCCGGCTATGCCATTGCGAGCGGTATCACTGCAGGCAAGCGACTTTATAGTCGCCGATACGTTTTAATCTATAAAGTCATCACTTTTGCCAGCCTAGAAAACCTTTATATTCGCAGATTCAGCAAATTACATCAGACTGAAACCCACAAAATCATACATGATTCATCAAAGTGTGGTCCCAAAGCACGCAGTTTAATGCCAAACGTGTATAGTGGTCACAGATACACTCGAATAAATCATCTTATGGTTTTCAGCATCCTCGATAACCTTCACAACCACAAATGCAGCAAGTTATAACAAAAAGTTAAATATCACCGAATCATGCATGGATCAAGTGGGGTTTCATGGAATACAGTACCGTTCCAAAAAGTCTACATCGGTCATAGATACACTCAAATAAGTCACTTCATTGTTTCCAGCACCCCCGAAAAACTTTGTAACCACGAATATATACAACAAATTATAACATTAGGGTGAAAATGACGAATCCATGAATGACTCAAGGGAGCAGGGTGCCATAAGATACAGCACCATTCCAAACAGAGTGCATCGGTCACAGATACACTCAATAAATCACTATATCGTTTTAGTCATACTCTAAAACCTTGGTAATAGCAAATACAACAAAATATAACATTACAGTTAAAATATCGAAATCATGTTTAGTTCTTGAGGGGTGTTCTTTGGGGATACAGTACCGTTCCAAAAAGATTAAATCGGTCACAGATATCTTCAAATGAATTACGCAATCGTTTTCAGCATCCTCGAAAGCCAATCCAATAACAGATACAACAAAATATGACATTAGAATTAAAATAACGAAATTATGCATGGTCCTTGCGGGGAGGCGGGGGTGATCCACAGGATACAGTATCATAGCACAAAGGGAACACTGGTCACATATACGTTAAAATACGCAGGTTTCACAGAATGAGTGCAAAAGTGGGCAGTTTTGGCTTTGCAGCCGTTTGCAGGAAACACAAACCTCTAATAGACGGTTATATGATATTTTAGTTTCTTGAAAACGGCTGCTAGAGATTTTTTCTTTAATGGTTGCTTGTTTGATATTTAAATCTCTAACAGATAGCTGTAAAAGACATTATTCTTATATTATATATATCCAATATATACAGAAATCTCTAACAGCTAGCTGTTAGACACTAAAATCTCTTGCAGCAAGCCATAACAGATTATTATCTCTAATGATAAGCTGTTAGAAACCTTTGTCTCTTACAGCCAGCTATAAAATACAAAAGTCTCTAATAGCTATCCATTAGAATTTCAAATATTTAACGTTTGGTTGTAAGAGATTTTTGTATGCTACAGCTGGCTGTAAGAGAAAAAAGTTTTAACAGCTAAGAGTCTTTATGGGATCCTATTTTATCCCCATATCTCCTTATGCGCAAATCTATCAAAATGTGTTGGTCAACAAAGTGGTAGATCTTATAAAGGCGAACATAAAAGATATTCAACATTTTTTGATACAAGACCTACATTTTGAGATATAACCAAAAGCATTTTCTCTTGGTCGCAAAAACTGAGGGGTACCCATTTTAAAAGGGGCCCATCATACCTCATGGGTGAGTTACATAGCTGACACTTATATGGGGCGACAGTGCAGACTATAGACTACCATATGCAAAAGACCGCATGACATCTTCACTACTTTATTTTTGACGTATTTTAAAAACTAGCCGGTCAGACGGACGGACACGGTAAAATTTGTCAGTGCGCATACAAATCACTGCTTGTGCGCTTCGCGCGCTACACAACAATACACGTATATAATCCATATTATACTTGCCCCCTCCACTGTCCACATTCTACGCCACCCGACATCGGGTCAGACTCCCTAGATGCTCCCTCCTATTACGAAAAGACCACAGGAACCCTGTTAATTAACGTGCCATACTCGCTTTGCCACAGGCATTCTAGTGGCCACACCGCGTTGCATACAATCTTCGGCGAGGAATTCCTTCTTCATTTAAATACCGATAGCCGTTATTGTTATTTTATGATATTTTCGTTGGGGTAGCGGTGGACTATACTTTTTATTACGGCGGCTATCGGATTATTAAATTGGGACGGGATTCGTCACTCGAAGATGTGTGGTTCGTATGCGTGGCCAGTAGTATGCCTGTGGGGATTATTTATTGTTCCTTGGCGCGCGTTACTAGGTTACTATTTTTTATTCCCTGCGGCGCCGCTGCGTGCCTACTCGATTTGTTCGATACTTGTTTCGATATGAAGTCAAACCAGCCGAAGTTAGAATATTTATTCCAAATTATAAAAATACGCAATAATTGATAACACCGGTTTGGTTCCCGTAAGGTTACTATTCAGGTCACGTGTATTACACTTTCCAACTATTCGGCCACATCTGCCACAATTCCTTCCGCAATTTCTGTTCCACGCCTCCAGATACTTTTCACACTTGATGCTTGAAAGCTCGTACCATTTAACTTAGCCGAGATACCGTCACGCTATATCTTTATTTAGCAAAACTGGAACTGGGTAATTTTACTCGACTCAAAAATGAGCGCACAATTATTCTGTGTAATTTATCTAATACTTGTGATTAGGATAAGTATTGATTAAGTCTTCTTGAGAGGTTTGTACGAGATCGCCACACGGTTGGATCCGTACGTTTATTTGCGTAACTTAACATGTCCCTTACATTTACGCTAGTTAGTGTCCTTATAATTTCCTCTTTTGAGGTTGGTACGAGATCGCCGGACGGTTGGATCCGTACGTTTATTTGAATACCTTAACCTTGGCCTTAGAATTACGCTATTTAGTTTCCTTAGAGCTACCAGTGGCTGGACGGTTTACCGGTAGATCCTGAGTAATTGATCACATGGTATCACATGGCCCCGACAAAGGATGTCGAGGTCGCCACCATTTCGCAGATCAAACGCCATTGTTTGCGGTCTTCGGCAGTTGTAAGCATTGCAGCGAATGAATTACGTTTCCAACTGGCTCTTGGGATATCTCTGAAGAGTCATTCCAGATCTCGCACCGCTTATCGCTTCCAAGATTCGACCGCTCTGCCTCGAGGACGCTTCCAGATTGCAAGAAATTCCGAAAGCAGCAAGATTTTTGGCCTCCGGCTTTGCGGCATTCGAAAAATGTGGCCAAGAAGTGATGTCCTTGCATATGCCACATATTGCCGCGCATTAAGTTGATGTTTGCATCGTTGTTTTATCGAGATGTTAGTGTGGTGATCAAACTTTGTGATGCCCAGTATCGGCAGAAATTTTTAAAGACATCAATGCTGTCGGATTCTGCGCTTCTGATGTTCCACGTGCCGCTTCCGAAGTATAAAATTGGGCGCACCGCCGTATTGTAGATTTTCGGCTTGGCGTTCAGCGTTATATCTGAGTAATTGATATCTATTACTTTCCCTTTTGGGTTGGTACGTAGTCGCCGGACGGTTGGACTCGTACGTTTATTTAGTTACATACCTTATCCTTTTCCTTAGAATTAGGATAATTAATTTCCTTGTGTTAACGTCCCTGATGGATGAGCTGGGCACGGTTATTTCCAATACTGTTATGATTAATTTACGCTCGTGCTAACTCATATTCTACTTCAGAATTTAGTAAACTAAAGTAAGTTAATAACGGTATCAGTACCTAATTGTGTAGTTCTATTTTAGCCTTGGAATAAATTTTGCTAAATTTTCAGACTAATATTGATCAGCATCGGGTTGCTATTTCACTCCACGGTAAGACTCTTCCAGCGCTTCACTTACAGAATCGCACTATCGTATCTTCCTCAAACCAGAAGTCAGGATCAGAACCACTGAACGTGATAAACTCCGTAACAATAAAGAAATTTAAATATAAACGTAGCTATTAGCTAAGTCATCAAAAGAAAACAATTAAACAAATCCACGAATAATAAAAGAGTCGGTAAATTCCGAAATGCATACATACACATCCTTGTCGGATATTAAAGAATTTCGTTTCTGCGTACTGAGTCCATTGACTATCGAAAAACCAGCCGAACTGTGCTAATCCAACTTCAAGACTGCACTAAAAAACAAATTCACCTAACACATGTTAGCTACTAACAGAAACTAGTGCTAATTGTGCAAATTAGCACAAGAACAAAACAAAATGCAATAAAACGAAAACAGAACCCACCGACGCAGAAGGGAGGGAGGGGTATAATAAAGAAAATGGGGATCCAACCCGGGTTTTTGGGCAAGTTTGAAGTTTTTGGATGGGTTTGGACCTGAAACCCGCGTGTTAGCCTGGTCAACCCCTAACAGTTATAAAAAATACACTTCCACCTATTTTAGCTTTGTCTAACAATAAATATTGCCTTAGCTACAATAAAAACACTTGTAAACCAAAAGCCTAGCTAAGTAATAGTACTGGTTCAGTAGGATACCCCGTGTAGCCAAAATGTGCGTTCTATAATTAAATTTGGAAAAATTTAGGAAAAATTTGGCAAAAATTTGGAAAATTAAAATAAATTGCAAACCTGAGAAGAAAAATATTAGCAAAAATTAGTAATATTATGAGTTCTCCGGAAATTATAGACTTTTATCTGTCTGACCTATAATAGCTCGATTTTTTGGAATCCCTGGCAACAACAGGATACCAGCGGGGGCGTGATTCAGGTCTATAATTTTGAGCGTGTATTGTTTTGGCTCATACTTAATAAATGAAAGTCTTTGCCTTTTGCTGTAATGCTTCATTATTAATCACACTCAGCTCGACAAACTTAGTAAACGCAACGAGCCGCAATGTGCGTCAGGTCCATATGGGTCTGGCCGGCATGAAAGCGTTAACGTTTTTTGTATCACGCTCGATAGCGCAAAATTTGATAATGTTTTAAAATATTTTCATACTTGCTGATTTGAGAGCACAGATGCGCCTAGAAATATAGCGGTAAAGACAGGAAGTATTTAGACACCAGCATCCTGTGCGGCATTCGGACCAGTCGGAAAGAAACGCCCGATAGATCGATTGTCGCTCTGCCTTTTACAGTTTCGCTATAATGGTGCAGAATTTGCTTGGCTTTCGGTTATGAATTATCCATTTGGTTTTCGACCATAGCTAAGCTTTTTTATCCTTGCAGCATAGAGGGAAGCCTAGTGTGTGTCTCAGTTTTCATGTTTTTGACACTTTAGGTCCATTTTAACTCTTTTCAGGCTCTGCCTCCGGTTCGCTACCCCTAAACCTATCGTCGCGTCCGAAAGAGCATATACCACACTGGGAAGCCCCGGTAGTGCTTCTTATTTGTACGTCTTTGTTCTTGATCTCATTGGTAAAGGGGTAGTTGCAAATGGAATTGTACCTAGAAAAAGTCAATCATCGAGGAGTCTGTGACGGCTGGGGGAGATCTCGTGCAAATTTGCTGAGCAAAATACTAATGGGAGGTTTATGGCGATACACGCGGTGGCTCCCATGCATCCGAAAATAGCAACGGAAAACATGCTTACGGAACGTCACGTTATAAATTGTAAACCAAGTGGAAGTCCATTCATGGCCACGATTATACCATGTTGCATGGTATATACACAGCACGATGATACTATACAACATCAAGGACGGTGTCACTGACACCATATGCTGTATAATACGGTATCTTCGAATGCCTTAAACGATTTAAAAGGCGGGAAATTTAATAGAATGAAATTTGAAATTATATAATAAATGTCGTAGACCACTGTGTCCTGGATACCATATAAAATTATTTCAAACATAGTGATGGTACACTGAACATCATATTATTGACAGTGCTGCAAAAACTGTACGTGGACACAACTTCCACATAGCAGGAAAGTTTAATTAACGTGGAGACTTTGTTTAAAACGTGTAGCGCGTAAAGGTGTGTTCCATTTGGATGTACTCCTTCAGCTTCTGCTTTAAAAAAGGCAAAACAACAAGCAAAATGATTTCTTCGTAACTGGTTGTGTCGAGTCGACACGTGACCGGCTATGAAGCAAGCCATAATGGCTTGTTGGCGAAATTATGTGACCCTAACAACCCTTGCACAAATGTCGATTAACTTGTAATAAATCTACGGTGGATTGCTTTCAATTAGTTAGACAGCCACCACCAACTCTCGCAAGTGCGCCTCGCCGTGCAGCGATGTTTACGGACATTTATTGATGTCTGCGAAAGCGGAAATGAGTGAGTGTACTTATCTGAAAATACTTACGTGTGAACATACAAAGTAATCATAGAGCGTGGGAGTGGGATGGAGCAGGTCAATGGTATGTGATGATAAAACTTACAGCTCGATTGTTTACCCTTTTATGACTCGTTCACGAATACGTACTAAATAAATATGTACTAATAGTAATTTGTACTAAGACCAGTTTTGGTCCTAAGGGATCCCAGCTGCACCACTTTTTCCTGCTGTAGTGCCCGGACAACCCGGCTTCCACGAGTCTAAGGTGAACCGCTAGTTGACCTAAAGGGAATCGCTTAGCTTAGCAGGCTGCCGGCGGGTTTACCAGGGTGTTCAGCCTGGCCTCTATACTGACCCACGTATCTAGTAGTATGAGGGTCCCCCTGAGGGAGTGTCAACTCTTAGGCCTGCTCACGGGTATTATGGCTGACCCGTCTTTCAGTGATTTTATTCAAATTTTTCCCGGTTGTGGGTTCCCGTTTTTTAATCTCGTGCGCGTGGAGCCACTCTAAGAGAACACCTGGTGGCCGATCCCAGGGCGCTATTGATTTCTCTGGGTATGTGACTTAGTGAACGATTACATAATTGAGTGCAACACAACTTGGTACCAAAGTCGAACACCGAACGCACAGTTCACGCCCCATAGGTTACTACATTCTTACTAATAATTTTAACAAAAATCTTTCGGACTCTCCTGATGCCAGTTTAGTGTTTCGCTCCGTTCCTACTGTCTCCAGCCTAATTTCTATTTTGTCAATTTCTGGTACAGATTTATATCGCTTGGGATCGAGAGGACATTTCAAACCATTTTCTAGTTGCAAACATGATGGTATAGACACACGACTTTAATAAAAAGTCTGATTGATGAAATAATAATGGAAGGTACCACGCAGGGTACCGTAACAAACTTAACCTGTGACGTCAATTCTTGTCAGCTTTCTCATTATGTGCATAACGAAAATGTCCCTCCCATTTTCAGACTGTTTCCACTAGGCCCGTGTCTGATACATGATAACTTGACACCTGATTGGTCTCTGAACGGCCGGTGCGTCAATGCTATTTCACTCTGCACATCCTTTTAGCCCTGAGTCGATTCCGTGGCGTCTGGCGTCACCTGCGAACATTCTGTGATTCTTGCGACCCGAAGTCCAATCACAATAGAAGAAACACTCTGCGCCAAGGCAGCACAGGATGCGAGCTGCATTACTAAATTGGAAGCCACTCCCGCGTCTCCTGAATACATGGCAACGTTGCCTGCTATCCCAGGATTATGCTTTCAACATTAAATCGTTCCAACGAGGCTCACTGTCGCATCTACACGGTGTGGGAGCCGGGTCTGATAATTTTGATTAAGCTTGGAGAAGCGTGTTGCTTGTGAGAACTCATGAGCATACTGACTGGACTATAGGGTGCGGTCTCGGTGAATCTTTTAAAACGGCTTTGACATATCAAATCGCAGCTAAAGTCCAACTCGCGTCCATCTTGGTCTTCTGCCTCTGCGGGCATTACTATTTCGCGTTCCGGTCCGTAGTCATTTGCAGCGCTCCGACTTGGCGTGATTGCCGTCGCGTTCTTTAACTTAAAATGGTTTGATTGAAAAACTACAGGTGTAGACTTTGCATTTTGAAACACATCGAAAATCTCCCATTGCGCTAGAGCTTGATTGAAACGGGTGACATAACACACGAGGGGTTATGATACGTCACTCCAGTCAGAGCGTCCGGATCCACCCGATGATAGTTATTGATTGCCAAAAGTGGACGTGGTACTCTACCGTGTCAACACGGTGTGGGATACCCGTCTGAGTTTTCTGGTTATTGGGTCTTACTCATTTGTGTAAAAACATTCAAGGCAAGAACTAGAATTTCGGTAGCTTCTTCGGGAGCTCTCTTTTTCATTATTCACGTAAAACTTTTCTATAGCCTGGTTTGCAAATGACTAAGTTCGTTTTGGGTGATGTACTCCTTCTGCTCTTCGGCAGACATGACTTTTACT
The DNA here is from genome assembly GCA_030248225.1 of Trileptium ribeirensis. Taxonomy (NCBI): domain Eukaryota; kingdom Metazoa; phylum Nematoda; class Enoplea; order Enoplida; family Thoracostomopsidae; genus Trileptium; species Trileptium ribeirensis. The sequence continues at coordinate 4,290 of JASANE010030651.1, read as the reverse complement.
CGGCTGACCTGGAGATACCTCACTAACCTATGATGCGACGCAGAACAAATTTACGAGCTTAATTTCCACTACATAGTCGAGGAAGGCCCGAGGAAATAGGGAAGTCCGAAGTTCCGTAGTGTGCTAGAATGCCGACCCAAACCGCGGAAGCCCTAAACTGTTTAAGTAAAACTGGCGAAGTTCCTACTGTGTCTACACGACGTGGAAAATTGGTTTTGAATCGAATGGTCGGTTATGAAGTAAATGAAGATCTCATGGAACGGCGCTCTAGATTTATAGGTAGCCTTGCGGACCACTTGCATTTAACTAATTATTTGAGCTCGCGATTGCCTCCAGGTGATCACGAGTCATTCATCGCCTTACCCCTTCCCTGTCCCTCTGTCCTTCCCCGTTCCCGTTTGTACTCAGTGCTTCCCCGGTGCCTATTCACGTCACTTAAATAATGAAATTTACCACTCATCGAGTCCAGAAAGTAAAATTTTGCGACCAGATGCGTGGGGAAACCGGACGAGAACCAAAGACATCGTGATGATTTTGAAAACGCGTGACTACTCAATTTATTAGCCACGTGCCCTTACGGGCTCGTGAAGCATCTGCCGGACACTATAGCGCCCGTAAGGGCGGCCCTTACTGGATAACTTCAAAAGTAAGAGAAAATCACCAGGAGGAACTCTCCACGTCATCTGCACAGCGAAGCCACTCCTGGAAATTTTAAGAACGAAAAAAGACAAATTACAATTCCAAAAACGAAACTGCGACAAAAACAAGCGGGCCACGGCGACAACCGCCGAACGACGCAAGTTCTGCAGATTCAAGCCTCGACTATCTCCGACGTTGCATCGGGCCTTTCGTTTTTAAACTCTGTCTTATCCCTCGCTTCATTTCCCCTTTATGCCCCAGATATTTAAAAATTTAAAATTTTAAAATCGTCGCTACTACATAACCTGAATGCAAGTTTTTATATTGCCACAACACATAAGCCAAACAAATTATAAAACAACAGCGGAATTAACATTGATAACAGCCCGTAGAGGGCTCTCGTCGTCTCGGCTGGAAAGCAAAACAAGTAATGTAACTTGGCTGAAGAGTGCCAAAAGCGGCGTCAACAACATAAACCTCGCGTTGGTCGACAAGAGGTTTTATTTTGATCAAACTATAAAAGCGCTTCGTTCGCCCAAATTTTATAAGAAGAGATCGACTTTTTTGTTAATTGTGGACTAGCGAAAAGACATAGGCGGCCGGGGGCGAGATCAAATCAATGCCCTGGCTGGTAGCCTACTGACTAAAACATAATTTTTGTTATACATGTAACGCGTGACCCGTTAGACGCTGTTGTAGGCGATAGGAAAGGCAAATTTTGGTGCTTCGAGTGCGTTATTGAGATACAGCACGGGTCGATAAATTTTGGTGCACCGGATTTTCGATGGGATTGTTAGTATAAGATCCCGTGGGAGTGAGGGGGCCCAAAATTGGGGAATTTTGGTTAATTTTGTCGTGATTCGAGGCTTTGAAAATTGGGTGTTTAAGCGCCTAGTTAAGCATAAATGAGTTCTTACGGGTAAGGAATAAGCTGTCCGAAAGGCAAAATTTTGAAGCTTTGAGGAACCCTATTGATAATGTGATAATCCTACATTGCGTTAATTTCGATAAAATTGCGTTAAAATTTTGCTTTCAAAATACCTGTGTAAGTGAGTATAAATGAGGTTTTCGTTGAATTTAGTTCCCTTTTTCCACTAAACGTTACGAATCAGTTATACAACTGCTGCATGAGGATAAGTTTTCAAGATTTAATTGCAACCAGAAGTTTTCGGTTTGAGTTTTACGAGATTTTCGCACAGTGCCCGACCCATCCTTACACGTAGTATATACATGATACATTTTTATAATATGCAATTATGCCGATGATTATAACAACGTTAGGCATGCGCACCGGGACCGACCTTAGGGCACCGAAATCCGTGAAATTTCGCCTATTGTCCCCGGCCCATCCGGGTGCGCACCCTTTATTCTTCATACAACACAATTCACATTATATAATAGCATACAATAAATTTACACGGCTTATAATTTTGGGACAAACCCGATACCACAAATCGAGATAATGACTATTCCGTTGTGGTGCGAAAATCACCCCGCTCACGTCAGGCGGGTGAAGCGTGATGATACAACACATTGTAATAAGGATACAGTTTTACTTTATATCGACAACAAATGATTCACTATGTAACGCTGGGATCACGCTCCACCGATATCCGGTGCCCCTTTTGATTTCAACTGATTCTTTTTTATCCCTGATGTAGATATCTCTAAAAGTCTCCTGAAAGTCTCGGGCTGTTACATCTCTTTAATATTTTTAGATTTATTACACTATATACTTACGGTAGGAATCGATTTTTCGATAAGATGTAAAGAAAATGTTAATTTTTTGCATAAGATTGAATCTTTAAATTCGTGATGTACAGCCCTTGAAGTCCCTTTAATTGAAATTTGAAAATATTCCTGAACTTCAAGGTAATTTGTACTAAGTTTGTGAAAATTTTCCAAAAATTTCGTTGAAAAACGAGTAGAAGGACGACATATACCCTTTCAAAATTACAGGCAAAAATTCTGGGATCACGCTCCACTGATATCCGGTCGCCCTTTTGATTTCAACTGATCCCTTTTTAATCACTGATCTAGATATCTCCAAAAATGTCCTGAAAATCTCGGGCTGTTACAATTGTCACCGCCGGTAAGAAGTTTCGGATTTTTTTTGTTTTTACGCTAGCACCCTACTTGAGTGAATTGGCTGTGACGGACATCCTTAATCCCTGCGGCGAATAGAGGAGCATATCTCTCTGTGGTACTCCTGAACATTCTATTAAAGAGAAAGGTTCTTTTGCAGACATGATCACAAGGTCCAAAATGGTCCGTATGAATGCTTGCCGAATGTGGCTTGAATCACCTGAAACTTTTGACTTAAGGTAAATTTGTTTCAACCTCCAGCCAGAGCTGAACCAAATTGTAAGGTTCAAAAGTGTTTTACAAACCTCTAAAGTTCACAAACACTGGATTGCGGAATTAAAATTACGCGCATGAGTTCATGGAAATAGTGACCTTGATCGAATAATCTACTTTTCTAAGAAGATCCGCAGATATTGGTACATATATCCAGTAGGTGTCTCGATGCATGAGTTTGAATCTGGAAGCCCAAAAATCTTGCAGTACCAATTTTAGCAGCCCAGCGAGTACTTAGTAACCCCTGGTTCCAGAAACGTGCAGCGTGCGAGGATATCAACCACCAGAAAGAGTTTTTGAGCATTCACGGTGAGGGTCATCACAGTAGTACCTTGCTTATTGTTGATCGTTTCCGCTTTCCTCGCGCATACACTTGCTTCGATCCGGATTACATCCTCGTGACCACGGCTGCTGAACCAACAGTAGAATGTTTAACGTCGACTGGGCAGCAGGCAAACGTGAGTGAGACCGAGACGGCCGATTGAATATGTACGTTGTACTAGGACCAGTTCTGGCCCTAAGGGATCCCAGCTGCACCACTATTTTCCTTAGTGTGTGGTGCCCGGACGACCCCGGCTTCCACGACTCCCCGGTGATCCATGCGATGACCTAAGGGAACCGCTTAGCTTAGCAGGCTGCCGGCGGGTTAACCAGGGTGTTCGGCCTGGCCCCTATAGTGGCCCACGTGTCTAATGGTATGAGGTCCCCCGAGGGAGAGTCAACCCCTAAGCCTGCTCACAGGTAATAAGGCTGACTCGCCTTTCCCTCATATTCCACTTAATCCCCTAAGCGGGCTCCTCCGGTCCTAGTATAGCCTTGGCGAGATTCCCCCGTTGGTGTATCTCTATAAACTATTGTCCCTTTCTTAATCCTAACTTGAAACGGCTGGCCTTACATCTTGGACTGCGACAAAATTTGATTACTTGTTTTAATGTTGGGCCCTGAGGCGGAGGCCCCAGTCCCTTGAGTACCTAGACTGGAGGTCGGGTGATCATTGGAAGTTCAAGGACTGGGCTGCGAAGGGTGTCAGACCTGGGTGCTAGAGCGGGCGATACTCGATAGCGAGCAATGCAACGCGGTTGTTAAGGTTTACGTGGCTACTAGGCGGGCGCAACGTGGGAATAGGTCCAATAAACTAAGCGGGGAATGCGAGGGTGCTCGCGCCAGCAGGGCTAAAGGGAGCAATCCTGGTTGATATTGACTTAGGTTCACGGCTGTGCTGCTTTTGTCTTCACGCCTGTTATCTAGTTCCCATTAAACTAAACCTTTTCCAGGGACCTCGACCTCTTGACA
>JASANE010030650.1:0-18112 GCA_030248225.1 Trileptium ribeirensis | reverse complement strand
TTCTTCGTTCAGTTACGTATTGCTCACAGAAAAAGTTTTTGCGAATCGGTCCTGTGTTAAGGTTGTACGCGTGACATAGCAGAGAAAAAAATAAATTTTGCCACTGTTGTGCGCTGTTTATGAAAACTACGCAACTTTTTCGTGCATTAACATGCGTAAAAAATATAAGAGATGCCTTGATATCGTCACTTGAACTTTTTTGAAAGCTGTCTGTTTCTTATTTCGCAAAAATTTAGAAATTTATTCCGTAGCGTTTTGCAATGGCTAATCATTTCCATAATTTTACGTAACACGGTCTCCCACTCCGGCTACTTTAACTAATGTGACCACCTTTTCTGATTATTCTGATGCCAAAGGTAATATTTATGCGTCTTTGTATCCCGAATTTGTCAAATGTTGTAGAAAATGCAAAAACTCGTTCCAAAAAATCCTGAAAACCACCAGTAGCGTCGTTGTCTCACCCTTATGACCTGGGTAGTATCAAACGTTCAAGTTAGGCTTAGCATGCATTCGGTCGTTTAGGAGAGAAGCAACCAAATGAACCTACTCAACAGAAACATTTTATAAAACCATAATATAACAAACATTGTGCGCAACATAGCTACAACACTTCCGCGTAACAGCCAAATAACTAGCTAGCTGCCAAAATAGTTTACTGCGAAATTATTCAGAAACTGTAGATTTTCCCTGTAATGTATTCAATATAAAAAGACATCACACCTGGTAAATTTAATATTTAGAGTCAACGTAACTCCAAAATTTACTTTTTTGTTTTAATTGTTTTAAAGCATGATACAATATGACAAATTGTTCAATTTGTTTTTACTTGATAATCTTGAAGAATAATAACTGAACAATGATTTGCTTATTGGTGTATTTGCATACATGCCGACGATGCGTACATGCCAGTGGGGTAGAAGTGGGTCGGTGCAGTAGTTAGAACCTTTTTTGGTCGCAGGCGTCAAATTTTCGCCTATGAGTTCATGTCACTCCGCCGGGGGAGTCCGGATTCCCAGGGGTATTTTACTTCTTTCCACCCCATGTCGGCATGTATGCATAGTCTTATATTGACTCTATATGCGCCGGAAAATCGAACACAGTACTTTTCGGCTAGTCCCGGCCCCGGTATAATTCTTGCCCCAGTGCAACACTTATATTTCCGTATTTAATAAAACTGTATGCAGGTAACGAGATACTATTTTTTTACAATTATACGATCATGTGCTCATAATCGTTAAGATTTTTTGCGAAAAAGATAATTGTCTGCGAGGACTCGGTGCATTAATATGGTTTAGGGGGATCAAACACTTAACGGGGTAACCCATGAGAACAAGTATTACGTAGGCATATTTAAATATATGTATACGTAATTATATGTTGCTATGAACACTGACACTGCATAAGCATCTGCCGCAAGTTATATCTGTAAGGTAGCATTTTAATTTAGGCCTAGTAGTAATTTCACAATTAAGTTCAAAACCCACGTCCTCTTGTTACAAAACGTTTGGTATAAATTAGTTTCATTGTCTTGTTTTTCAATCTGTTATCTGTGCTCCAAACTAGTCTTAGCTATTCATACCCACTACGGATAAAAATTATGTTCACTAGCTAGTAAGAGTTGATCAAGCCAAGCGTAATATCTGTACTGATGCGATTCCGTGAAGCTTTAAATATGCCAACCGCACAGCCATTATGCTCTCAGCATATCAACGGAACCATTTTGGTTATACTGCGATCGATGTAAAAATTTGTAACAAGGCGGAGTACCTAAGAAATAGGGTAGTGAAACAACTCTATAACCGACTTCCCCAAAATCAGTATGTTTTCAAAAATTCGAGACCAATGTTTTTATTAAATTATGTAAAAATATGATGAGTACTTTTTAAATTTAACCCGAGACGCATTAGCAGCTTTTGGAGGCAATTAATTAAATTCTGTTAGTGGAAATTAAACTAGTGAAAATTTTTATATTTCGATGGCTTCGATTCAACCGAAATATCCCATTATATGCTTCCTTAGCAAATTTCGGCGCCCCTGGTCACGAACCAGGGGGAGGCGGATCATGCCTGTGGCGAAATTTTCGCCAAATGAAGAAACCATCATAAATTTACAACAAATAAACTACCAATGATGTTTCGTGGAATTCATTTAATTGAATTCTGAGTAGTGAGTAGAACGAGCCTAAGCGAACAATAATTATTATTATTGCACAAATTTGCAGATTTCGACAGTGTCCATTTCTTGAATTATTAGGTAACACACATAGTTCAAGTTTAACTTGACCAATTTACTCTTGCGGTAGCTCATTCGAAGGCTTAAAATCCCCTTCGTGCGATAGCTTAAAATCGGAGGCTTGTTTGTCCCTTTTAATTGGACGCTAAACCGGGTCGTTTGGGCGATAAAAGAGCGTCGAATGGACTCGGGTCAGGCCAAAAATTGATCTTGCAAAACATATTGGCTGTATCTCAACAACCCGTGCAGGTTCTCAAATTAGCTTTATTTTTCGTAGCAGTTAATGATGCATGATAAAACTACATAAAGCTTTTGCACTATATTACACTTGGGTTCAGGATTAGGGTCTAAATCAGGTTTTAAACAGGCCCATGGGACCCGAAATATGCGAATAACGGTCATATATCCAGTAAATATATGTTGCGACCATTTTGTAGAACAGTATTTCTTCTATGTAGCTGAAAATGATATACCGCTGTTGTCATTATTTATACTGTAGGCGTGGGTCAAAATGTGCTTACATTTGCTTAAATAAGGCCATACATGCTCATAGATGTTATTCCTTTGAGGCGCCGGAACCCAACCCTGTGACCCTTGACAGATCGGTGGTGAACCCCGCCTACCGGCTTTTTGCCGCGAGGGACTGAAGACACCCGCTGTCAAGGACCGGGCTATCGTCCTGCTACCTCTGCCATCCAGGATGTAGGCATGACACTTAAAATACACGAAAACACAATATTTCCGTAACCAGTATAGCTGTATAGATATTGTTGGTAGAGGAATTTATCGTCTATGCAGCTGCAATAAGCGGATATATTTCCTCAACTATTAAAGCAACGCAAGCTATGTATGTCTATGTAAATTACATATTCGACACTCAGAATTCACCACCATGGCGGTCAGACAAGCTACTAAAGTTAGTCATCGGTATACGAAAATGATTTTACATTAATACTTAATTTTACCTATATCCGTCTTCACGTGAACAAAATTTCGACCAGTTAATATGGGACAGCGTGTTATTTTCTACAGCAATTTGTTGACACATTTGGCCGCTGGAATTCTTGGAAGGACGAGTGCAGACAACGTCTAATGGACGGTCAGTTTGCGGCAGTACCGGAGCTGGAACAAGCCTGTGAGGTGTGTGTATTAATTTAGTATCAGTCGTTATCTTTCTTTATGATTAGCAAGTCACGCTGATAATGAGAATCCTAAAAATATTGGGGCAAAATAACACTTGGTGGCTTCGATCTGGGGGAACCAGACACACGTAAACCACACACCCCCTAGGTTAGCTGGGGCAAAACGCTGAGGCCACATTAAAATGTGCCGTTTCATATTCCGGAGCTTTACAGCATGTATGTAGTACTGGCATCTCGCTAATGGGGGTATTTCGTGGCGAGGTCGCCCCAGTTCGTTCCCGCATACATTTTCGATGATCCAGGCTTTTTGTCCCCCGCAAAATTTTTTTCGAGAAAATTGCGGCGAAATTGAACCTGGGACAGCCTTTTTTCGTGCGCCCTTCCCATCGGACCTGCGCCCAGCTGTTGCCCCCTCACAAATTTTGACCCTATGAGATGCCAGTCTAAATTCTTTTGTTGTTTGTTTCATGAAAATGGAAATGCTGCAACAGGCCGAACATCGGTTTTCTCAGGAATATGTCATAAAACAGTAGTATTAAAAGATTTAATAGTTTTCTGCTGGAAAGATTATTTGTGATGTCATTTCAAAATGCCTGAGGGTGGTTCTGAGGGGAAGGTGGAGGAACCGAAGAAATCCTGGGCACCCTTCCCCTTCTGTGAAGAAGGCAATATAGTTTGCTTTGCTTCAGTATTTAAATTCTTTGCATCGTATTCTGCACTCGCGAAAATTTATATGACCATTCTCATCAGAGTGCGACTAAGTAGGAGAAATATAGGGATTTGAATTTTTGGAGCCCAAATCGAACAATTTGGTTTCGCAGTAGCTTCGCATGGAAATTTCCTTAGTTAATTTAGCGAAATTAAAACGTTTAACGTGTGATATAATCTTATAATATCATCAGTATTGTGCAGTAAGCAAGAAGCTAGCGGAGACAAAATTTTATAGTCTTGCTATTTTTAAACTAACTCATAATGCGAAAACGGCTCTGACATAAAATACATACAAAGCATCAAAGTTGTTTTCATTTACCACGGCGTTGCAGTTTCTCTTTTCGATGTGTTGCCTCTGGCTAAACTGTCGGAGCACCTCTTTTTTGCGAAAATGATAAAGTTTCTCGTATGATGATGGCCGGAGAAAACTACGACAAAGCTTAGCTTTTATACATTAGAGGAAACAGGATTTCGTGACAGATGTAACAAAATATTTGGAAAATACGTCGATGCGGTGCGCATATCCAGCAAAAAGATTTTGCGCGGTTAACAGCTAATTAAAGAAAACCACCGTCGCTTTGCTCGCGCTAGTTTCAATTAGAGTAAATAATGTATTGTTTGAACTTTTTTTCAGATTTTGGCTGGAAGTTTGCAAACTCTGCAAGAATTGAGGTAAATTATAGTATTATAACAGCTCATAAGCGAATGTGTAACATAATATATAGTATAAAAAATTTCTGTTGGCTACAACAATAAAACGGTAAAAAACGGATGATTGAATTTTCTTCTAAATCTTACATTAATAAGTCGAAGGCCGGATAACATTGCGTCCGCATTGAGAATGCCAAAAGTCTTCATGCATTTCTGGTTTTTTCAACTGTCTCTCTAACCTTTTCTGTTTTACTGTTTATTAATTTCTGTATATTAATACATTGTATCATAGTTTTGGTTTGAATGATGTGAAACGACATGGTCATATCATCGCAACTTAATTTTTGGTCGAGCAACTATTGTTTTGTCATGCTTATATTCAGCATGTAAAAATGAAAAAAATGAGTGAACTTTTACATAGGAAGAAGTCGCGGTTTGAGGCATTCACGATATTGCTATGCACTTTTCCCGGTATAGCTACAATCGCGCGATGCGGAATTTATATGTACGTAGCTATTTCTCCTGTCGCTAACAAATTTGTTGTATATACTTTGAAAACGTTTACACTGAATTTAGCTTATTTTGTTCGAAGTTATATTTTTTTAATTTAGAGCTACTCATTGTAAGTTTTTGTCGGTGCGATTCATCTGATGGAAGTAACACCGAGTGAAATCATTATTTACTATTGCCATGAGTGCACAATAAAAAAATTTACAGAAGATAATGGCACTAGGTCATACTACTCTATTTCGCAGTATCCGATGCAGTGAACGTTTTTCATATAGTGAATTCCTGGTGATAAGTATATAGCGACTTGCAATAATTATCTAACACTACGTATAACAATGTTGTTTTCGCTTTTGTTCTGCCGCTTAAAATGAACACAACGCTTTGGCTAAACCGTTCGGTGACAATAATTTATTAGTAGCAATATTGGGACATCGGCCTCTAATATGATTTTATAGGTTCCTATAAGTTTCTCCGCTCCAGAGATGTCAAATTTTTACTACAGATTTGTTTCCATACATACACGAAGCTGAAGTAATCGTGTCTGTGTAGGCAACAATATGCCCGTTACACAATTCCATGCTGCTAAGATTAGAATTTGCATAATTCCACGGCAGATCTAACCTTTTTCTTATTTCACTTAGGTGGAATTCCCATAGTATTCATTCTGATACAACCAAAGCTTGAATAGACGGGAATTCAGATCATTCAGCACATAATATAATGTAATTATAGCAAAAGATGAGTATTAGTTGATGATGTAGATGAGTTATTACTTGAGCCTGAGTAAACAAAACATGTAAATTGATAAACAACATATAGACTACTGATAAGCAAGACTACAAATAAAGTAAATTTTGCTAAGGGCTTTGAATCGTCTAAGCATTTTGTACGTTTAATATATTGGAATTGCCTCATGAAGCTGATTGACATTATTATAATTATAATGCTTAGGTCGAATTTGTAGTGTGTGTTCCTTAGCCTGTCAAATGTATTCTTTGAATTGGCATATTTTTCACGCTGAGGCATTGGTTGCCGAACGGTACGTTTTTACTTGTCTGCGAATTTACTCTTTTATGTAGCCTTGTGTTTGTTTATAGTTTCCAGTTTGGCGAGATTGATAAAAACAACGGTGCGACAATAAATAATGGTTTCACTATGAAATTTAAGATATACAAATAAACATATTGTTATGCCGGGCTAGCTAATAATTGCTTTTGAGATTAGAACTCTACAATTAATTGGCTTAAAATAATAATGTTCGCTCGATGATTACTTTTATCCTAGCATTTTATTTCAGGTCATTAATGGGAAATTGGTACGAATGCTTAATACCGATGATGATGTTCGTTTATCCCAACGTTAAAACGTATCAGCTGTCTGAACATGTGCAGGTGCGTGAAGTTTTGTATAGAACTGTATTTTTGTGCTGGACCTTTTAAATTATATGAATACAGTTTTAGGTGTTTTATTTAAAATTATATTGTTTTTGTTGCTCTTTTGACTTTCACATCTTAGTACAGTAGTTTTTTTAATAGATACATTCTTACACTTAACTACACGATTGGATTTTTGACCATTACTGCCACTGCAGTTTTAGCTTCAGATATATTCCAAACTGACACGCTGCGTTTACGTTATTGTATCATTGCCATTTATCGAAGATATTTGAGAGGACTCTTGCAAAAGATTTTGCTCTTTTATGGCTTTCTAAAATTTGCCCCATCTTTTTCGTGAAAGCAAGCGTAAAATAATTTTTCCCCCCCAACTGGGATTGGGCCGAATTCTCTGCTTATTGCATTTTAATTATTTTTAATCTGTAAATCGCTTTTCTTAAGCCAGTTCCCTCAGTTTAGTAAAAGTGGAATAAGCTTTGCTTAAAAGTATGGTACTCATCAGGCTAAACACATTAGGGCTATAACATATCACGGTGTTTTTGCACTACCACCTGTGTTTCCGGAGGAGTTCACGTGTTATGATGCACTTCATGGAGTCCCCTCTATGATTGCTTGGCAGAGAAACATAACATGTCGCGTTGTATTTTGCACTACCACATGTATTTCCGGATGAGTTCATCTGTTTCCATGCATTTCATGTAGTCCCCTCTATGATTTCTTGGCAGAAACATAACATGTCGCGGTGTGTTTTGCACTACCACCTGTGTTCCCGGAGGAGTTCATTTGTTTCCATGCACTTCATGGAGTCCCTCCATGATTTCTTGGCTAGAACATTTCCCCCGGCCAAGCCTTGGAATTCGACGACGCAGTAATAATTATTGGCAAAATTTACATTATATTCAGCACATAATTGTTTTCATTCTGTCCTTGCCTGAAATTACTGCTGTTCGTTCGAGACATTGTTCGATTTTCGTTCGAAAGCTATTCGAACATGTTCGATCGTATGTGGCTATTAAATTTGATCGAACGTGTTCATGAAATAAATACAAAAACTCTTTGTTAATTAATTAAGATAGTAAAAGGGTTAATGCTGTTTGAAGTGTGTTCTGAAAAATATGATGTCCAAAATTGTTGAAAAAGTGTTCGATGTTCGCTTGAAGTGTGTTCTTTCGAAATCCTACATGCGTTCCTAGCAGGGCCTGTAATTAAAACCGCTGTTATTAACCTTTCAGTTAAATTGGAACAATTTCCTAGTTTGGGAGTTTTATCTGAAGTGATAGTCAAAATATTATGATGTAATAGTCATCAGCGCTGTGAATTACGGTTATAGTCAGCATACGTTATATTGATTGAAGCTGAAATGCTTTAATGTTAGGAGTCTTGGACTCAGCTATTTTTCTACTTTTGGCTTAGGAATACTTGATAGTTAAAAAGCCTCATTAGGGCTGACTATGGTAATGGGATGAACTGTTTTCTTTGAGTATATGAAATTTTCGATCATAATCTTTGTTATGGCACTAAATAATACCACAAAACTTATGCACTGAGATAAATTGGTAAATTGGTAATTGGTAATAGCGTAATCATGTAGTATTATTTGAAAATTAGAAAATGTATATTAACTTTTTTCACTAAACTATGGTTTAAGCGATGTTTTTTAAATTTTCGAGTAAGCACACTGTTTATGTCGAGTATTCAATACGAAATTACGCTTAACAGTAGCAAAGCTGGTTTGTTGTATCTTAATTTGGATGCTAGGCTGTCTTTAAATACGTGCAGGGTTGCTGATTTGTAGAAACTTGTTTGGTAGTATTTGAATGTAAAGAAAATTTTATATGGGCGTCTAATTAATTTAAAATATTCAAGCGTTTCGGCTATATGTTGCAACTACGTGAATTAATGAGTTTTTGTATTATTTAAATCATTTTCGGCTGATAGAACTTTATGCTTATACAAGTATGTACATACAAACTTTATGCTGAAACATGTGTTTGTTTCTAATTGACAGTGATATGGTTTGCCTTGTCGGGATATCCGGGTAAAATAATTGTGGGAGGACTTTTTAGGTCACTGAGACTAGGGGTCAGAGGCTGAGAGGCAGCTCATACACCCAACACATGTGGAGGCTGTAATTATGTCTCTGCCCTATGACTTACAGACAACGCAAATTTTATCAAAAATGAGCGAAACTTTAGACTAATTTGGGGAAATGGCGATAGGTGAAAATCTCTATAAAAAGTGTAGGTTTGGTAATCACTAATCAAGAGATCGTCTTGTTTTTGCACTATTCCTACTTGTTCCAATCTGTTTAACTTCGCAATTTTGCAGAGGTAGACGATCAGGAGCAGTAATTGTGGGCCACGAGCTTTTAGCTTTCTTGTTAGGCAGTTACTGCACCATTTCAGCGAGAATTTTAATCAATTACAAAATGTGCAGAATACATTAAAAACAATTTCAGTGATAAAAATAGTTTGATTTGCCGCGATAGTTAGAAGCGTTAGATTCAAAGTATGTTAATTATTAAACTCTGTAGCTAAAAATGTATAAGTTTTTGCTATATATTTTGAGGTAAAATTGTGATACCTTCCAAACCTGGTGTGGAGGGTTTAGGTATAATGTCGGAACTGTTGTTTGAGCCACAAGAAAATTCTTCAAACGTGCTTGATTCCAACGTAAATGTAGGTAAATGAAGCGAAGAGGAAATACTAACTACAAATGCACAAACGTATCTATACATACATTATATTGATTAAGCAATTATCATACTAATTGTATTAATATTATACAATAAATTATGCTGGTGCGACCATTTGCCAATTCATAGTGACGGTACTGAAGAAACGGTTTTAGCCCAATAGACAAGGATATAAGCATCATCACCATGGTTTTGAACGAAATCACCTACGTTAAAGTTTTGTTAGTAGTTTGTTAAAGTAGTGTTAATGTAGACAGGCTCATGGAAAAATTGGTAGGAACTGCAAAGTGCAACTTATGTAGGTACTTGAAGGCAATGAGTTAGCAGATGACTTAGCTCGCATAGGATCAAGTAGATAAGTTATTGGGTCGGAACCTTTTATGGATGAGGCCGACAGCATTGTTAGATCCGAAATAAAGTCCTGGATGCATCGGAAACTCTGCTATCAATGCCTAGTTTTGATAAATCACAATATATTTAAGATTTCAGAGCGATACTGTAGATTCTTAATAGGTTAAAACAAAGCTGATATTTGGACGTGCATTCAGATACTTACTGGACACTGCTTGCTGAAAAATACTATCGCATGAAATTAGTGATAGTTTATGGTTCTGTCTGCAAAACCGTAGAGATGGCAGAACATTTCTTATATAAATGTTTAAAATAATCAGCAATACGTAAAGACCCAATTGGCCATAATTTATTGTAGTCTAATTGTATCAAAAATATAAACTTTAGGTCACCGTGTAAATCCATTTTAGCGTCCAATAGAGTAACGGAAATTTAGATCCTCTTCCATATAGGTTCGTGCTTGGTTCCCGTGCAGTTCTTCAGGACTTCTAACCTCTCTCTGCCTATATATTTAATCAAACGATCGTAGTTTCTTTCGCAGGAAAGATTACATAATTTTTGCAGCTAGATACAGATGCAACTTAGGATATCGGATATTCTTGCTCACCACTAATGTTTGTATTATATATATTATATTACACAAATTTTAATTAAATATGTTTTGAATATACCTCATTTGTGATTGTAGGAATGTTTGAAACTGTTCCACGACTCCGCAGTTGAAATTGACGTCGTTGATGAAAGCGTTATAGCTTTGTTGGATTTCGATATACTGCAGTTAACGAGACTAATAAGGTTAGTTTTTATGTAATAAATTGTGATTTTCAATATTTGGGCGCGTAAATCAGCCAATTGACCGTATCTGTTTTGAGCTATATGGATTTTAGAAAAAGTTGAGATTTCCACCCTACGTATAATTATACATTACAACATTGAAAAATATTTTTTATTATTACAGATTAAAACAAATTTTATGTATTATGTTAAATGTAGGCACAAGGCTTTCACAAAAAATTAAAATGTGGGGGAATATGTGAACATTATGTGGTCTGGAGCATACATATTTCTAACGGCTTTTAACATCAGCCTGATTGTATGTATTTTCTCTGTCGAGCAGGCATTTATTTTGTGTTTGTGACGGCATTATAGATTTAGATTAGATTTAGATTTATTGAAAACGAACTCATGTCAACAACATCAATACAGTGAAATGCAAGCAACTCGTTCAAAGTTTTATAGTTTTAAAATGAATAAGAATCAAATTGTTCATGCACATGAATGATTAGTATAAAAAACAAATATAAACGACCTGCAATCCTTTTGGACACTGAAACGAAGACATTGAATTGAAGGAGTTGCTAAGTTAGACAATTTAACGTTAAGGTAAATTTTAAAACACAGAAAAATGGTCGATTAAGGGCCAGGTGGCCATCTTACAAATCGACCCCTGATGTAACAAGTTAGATCAGTTTCTTTCAAAAGGTTGTTAAATCTAGTTAGTGATGGTTCATGTACTATATTGGCAGGAAGAGCATTCCACATCCTAGGAAAACGATATAGAAAACTGTCACTTACAGCCTGTACAATCGTGAAAGGAACTTTGAGCTTAAAATTGTGTGATCGGGGACCCATATAAGTGTCCAGAGTGAAACAATTTGCAAATGGTAAATCGTTCAATGAATGGAAAATTTTAAAACCCATAGAGAAATCTGCTAAAACTCGTCGATATTCCAAGCTTTCCAAGCCTAGTTCGATTAATCTGTCAGAATAATTTAGAGTAGTGAGCCCAGGAATTCGTTTGGTGAAACGTTTTTGGACCGATTCGATAATATCAATGTCCTTGAGTAAGGAGGGCGACCAGACAGGTAGGCCATATTCAAGTGATGGCCGAACAAAACATTTGTACATGTTAACTAAAAAATTTCGATCACGACACTTGAAAGTGCGGAATATATTTGAAACCATAAAATGTCCTTTTTTGGCGATATGAGCACAGTGGTCCGAAAACTTTTGATTAGACGATATTAAAATGCCAAGATCGTTGATTATAGAGCATGTTTTAATTTGCCTACCTCCAAGATGATAATGTACATTATCAAGGTTGCCCCTACCAAAAATAAAAATACTACATTTGTCGAAAGCGATAGTTAATTGCCACTTCTCGGCCCACTCGAAAACTTTATCAAGATCGGTTTGCAGTTGGTCAGACTTTACTTGTGTTTACTCGACAGCTGAAAAAATTTTGGCGTCATCTGCATATAAGGAAATATCAGAATGTACTACTACGTCAGGTAAATCATTAATATAAAGCAGAAAGAGCAATGGACCTAGTACACTACCTTGCGGTACACCGCTCAGGACATTACCAATGTATGAAGAAGTATGTTGTATGATTACCTTCTGTGTACGATTTTTTAAAAAAGCTGCGATCCAATTTAACAAACCACCTTGAATTCCGTATCTACTTAACTTATAAAGCAACTTTATATGACTGACTGAGTCAAACGCTTTGGCAAAATCAATGTAACAACAATGTATATATTTATGACATGATCTCAATTTAAACCAACTGTTGGTGCAGGATAAAACATTTGTAACAGTCGATCGTTTTGCTAAAAAACCGTGCTGCTGTTTGCTTAATAAGTTGTTGCTCCTTAAAAAATCGGAAAGTTTACTCACGATAATCCGCTCAAGAGCTTTGCAGGCGACAGACGTCAAACTAACAGGTCTGTAATTAACGGGTGTGCCGCTGTCGCCCTTTCGTTTATACAAAAATAGCAAAAATATTCCTTCAACAGTGCTGATTTGTAGCTGGTACTGCTTTCTACTACTACTGTATACGCTATTTTAATTCTTTTTCCGCAATAGATTTAAATGTCACGATAGGAGAAGTTTAGATAACCTAATATTTTGTCTATCTTAGTTTGTCATCTAAGACAATAATAAATATTGTGAAAATACGAACACAAAAATAATATATATACATAATAGAAGCAATTACTATAAAGTAATGTTTGCTTTGTGTGTGTTGTTTTTAGTGACTCATACAAAGGTTGGTGGTTTGCAGCTCATTTCTACGATTTGCTCAACGCTTGTGGTTATGCCGAAAAATGCAATGTTGTGCCAGAGATGAAGTACGGTGTTGGTTTTTTGTTTTCAAATCTTTAAGAAAGATCTATGTGTAAATGTCAGAGACTTCTTCTAACTTATACGTTTGTGGAGGTACTTGCTTTTATTATTGCATTGTTTTAGGTTACTATTTGCTTAGAACAACCTGGTCTGGCTTAAATTGATTATGTGTAACTGAGAGCATTGCAGATTGTTGTGTTAGCTTTGGAGAGATTTTTGCGGAGTAGAGTGCTCATTTTGAGCTCCCGGTAGCGTTAGAACGCTCTAGCTATTTTCTACAACAATAACAGCCAATTTATTCTTGCAACTGTACAAACAGTATTGACAAACAACGATATTAATGCGCATGTAGGTTAGCGTTGTTATTAGTTTAAACGGAGCTAGCGAAGCGAGTGGAGTTTCCACTGAGAACTAAGGGGGAAAGATCGTGAAAATTTCCTATATATTGCTGTCATTCGTAATTTATCTTTGGATTGATGGATTTCGATAAATTTTTTTATCCAATACCAAAAGTTATGACGATGTGTCCTTTACTTGAATGCAAACAGCTCCAACTCCAAAAATGGCAAAACCATTTTTTTTTGGATTCTTTATCACATCTAACCATACGGGTACCAGTGTTTCGCAGCCCATATCTAATTATATATAATATTGCTTGTTTTACTTACCATACAATGAGTTCCTAATAGGCTACGAGAAATTTTGGTTATATAAGAATAGGATTTTTATGACAAATCCAAGCTGTTATAGAAAATTACAATATTGAAATGTGATAAGTGTGTTTCATGTTTTCTTGTGTCTGCTGTGTTTCATGTTTTCTTGTGTCTGCTGTGTTTCATCATGCGGACTCGTCAAAAATAAATGGTACCTTTCGAACGAACGAACATCGACCAAAATTTACATATTCTCGAATAACACTCAAACACTTTTCGAACAGGTCTTGAACAAATTAAAAAAGCGCGCCAAAATTTTGAACACGTGTAGCAAAATTCATGCATTTTGAACAATACTTTAAGTTATTGAACGAACTTCCAGTGACTATCGAACGGACAGTACTCATTTCTGGCGAGGACTATACAGTGCTAGCATGAAATGACTATCGCCTTTCGAACGAACGAATATCGAGCACTCAAACACTTTTGACAGAACTGTCTAACCAATTTAAAAAACACGCCAAAAATTTCGAAAACTTCTCGAGCAAAATGTTAAGTTTCTCGAAGGGACACCAAACAAATTTCCGGCGTTATCGAACGAACAGCACTCATTTCTGGCGAGTACTGTATGATGTTTGTGGTTGTTGATACTGAACATACGTTACGTCAAATGAGTTTTACAAAATGTCATTTGAGTCCGTCAGATATTTTTAACCGTAATCTTGGAATCCGCCGTCGGATTTGGCTGGGATTTTTTGTTGGGTAGGCAATCGATGTGGAAATGCAGGAACCCTGTTGGCAATCGCCAGACCCCGTTTGAATTCCAAAATATTGTTATTTTAGAATTTTTTCGGCCGTAGCATTTGGACGAGTGTATGCATTTTGACCAACTTTTTTGGTTTACTTTCTTTAACCTGTTGAACACGCCAAAAGCATCTTAGCATTTTTCAATGAGGGTGCGCCCTTGTTACGTAGGGGGTCGCGTCACCAAGCCTAAAAATACAAAATTGGCCATATTTCGGGAACGGCTTGATGGAGTTTAGCCAACTTATTTGATTTTGCTTCTGTTAGCCTAAGCAACACGCTGAAATACGCCAGTGTACATTACCAATGGGGTGCACCCTCGGCAGGCAGGTGGTCGCCCCATGAAGAGTTGAAAACACAAAAGTCGATATATTGATTCATTTTTATCAACCTGGAGGAACATGCTGAAATCACCGGAGCGCATTTTCTGTAGGGGCGCATTTTGGTATGCAGGTGCTCGCATCCCAACTGAAAACCACACAATAGACTATATTTCAGGAATATCTTGATGAATAGTTTTGACCAACCTTTTTGCTTTGCTTATTTCAACCTATATGGGTTTAGATGGAAATGGGACCATTTGTTACTGAAAACCTGGCAGCATGGTGATGCGAGCCGAAGGCTTACGCCGGTCGAAGGCCGGCCATCACCGTAGTATTAGTGTAATGTCTCACTTTATAAAGATCGGAAATAAATTTTTTCAATATTTCAGCGTAAGGTCCCTTTTATCAGAAACCGAGAACTTATTATTAAAAACCTGGAAGTCTTTCCAAAAATGCGCGGGGACCTCCGTTTTCGTTGTTGGTAAATCAGTGGTTTATGATTACTAGCTCTAAGATGAATATAGTATACTTGTTTTGCAGGCAGAACGAAGACCATTTGCGGGAATACATTATTCTTGAATATGCCTCGGGGCTTATGCGCCACGATAAGTAAGTTTCACGGAAAAGATTACGGAAAGGTTTACTCAAATTTGTATTTTGGCCTGATGCAGTAGTAAATTCTTAACAACACACGTATCTAATTTCACAAGCTACTTTAATTTATAGTGTAGTTTGTAGTATTTTCATTCATCTTGTATTGCGGCTTTGCTGTCATCACTGTCTTCAAACAAAGGCTAAATATGTTTTAAGTTTATGTATAGTGTATTTATTTTTAAATAGATTTTCTATATTTTGCTAAGATTTATTCAAATAAATGCAAGCAGTTTGAAACTCTTGCACAGTAGTGTGTAGTTGGGTATGGGCCTTGCACCTAGATAGGAACATATATTTTGCAGTGGCATTGACTTTTGTTTTAGGCTGTGGTCGATTGGTATTGCCTACTTTGAAGCCTGTGCATCGAAGTACGTGTATTTATCTTTTATTAATTATACTACTTCACTGTTATGAGTGTAAAAGTTATTGCAGAAAATTTTTAATTACTTTTCTGGCTTGTTTCGGTTCTCTTTCCGATTAAGGTATTTAGCTCAGAAGTAACGTTGGTTTTATGGAATTGCTTTACTTGCGTTTGCTTTACGTTTTGTTGCATTGGTTTAAGTCCGAAAAGACGTAGTAATGTCTATCTTACTTAAGCGTAGCGCTTTAAGGGCTTGATTTCAGCGACGAATAATTGAATGCCTTATTATAGTAAAGCCCATTAGAAAAATCACCAAGTTTACTTAGAATGATCAAAATTTCGTGTCAATTATGCGTAAAGATGATGCGCTGCCACCGGAGAAGAGCGGTAATTTGCTCAAATTTTGCATTAAATTGACATTAAGCTGGGATACTTCGTATACGAAAAAGCCTAGAAATGGCACTATATAAAGCCTGCTGATAGCTCCGTTATATGAAAAATTGCAGATTTCACCTTAACCGCAATTTGGCACATGTGATATGCAAAATCGTGGAGTGAAATTATTTAAACCGTACGTGAGGTATACGCGTTTGCAACTAAATATTTCAGAATATACATAAAGGTAAAATAACCAAAAGACGGTTCATTTATCGAAACTATGACAAGATAAAGATTTAGAAATTCGGAACTGAACGGAAACTACTAGCATTTTCAGCCACGGCGTAACTTATCCGGCACTTCCTTGTTGGGTTCATTTATCGCCAAATATTTGCAGAGGGTATGTCATTTTATTTGAATGATACCCGACCCAACCACCAATAGTAGTTGGAATATATGGCATTCTCGTTTGTCCATATCTTTGATCAAGTTCGTTGTTATAACAATAATTGTACTTATTGTGATGTGGTAATTGTTCTCATAGCTTTCGTGCACTAATCGAAGCGGAGCGAGCGGAGTTTCCATTGATCGCCGCGATAAGGATAAAATCATGAAAATTCCTTTCTTTGCCTGTTTCTGCCATTTATAACTTATCTCCGGGCGGATGGATAAGCGTTTTTATTTTCTGTTCGGGAGCAAAAGAGTTGATGTCCGTTCGCTTGTTAGTTTTTCATTCTTATCAAGAATTCAAGATTCAAAAATCTCAAGAACCACTGAACCTATTTCAAAAAACTTTTTTTTGTTTGAAAGCTTATCATGTGAGCATGTGCACCAGATATTTTAGAAGTTTGCCAACTTGCCAATTTTATCATTAATTAAGCTAATTAGCTAATTAACACCCTAATTATGCTCATAACAGCTTAATTATTGGTCGTAGAATCGTTTTAACGGCATATACCCTGGGGTTTTCAGGTATGGCGAGTAGAAACTCTTAAGTTTTAATTCTTATGAACAAGTAGGAATATAATAAAACAACTGTATTTATTTATTCAGGTATAGCTGCCAATTGGTTTGTTTTCGTTTTTCGTATTTTGCAACTACTATTTGCTATACAATGCTATTTTCGATTGGTGAGGTTGAGTTTTCCATGGGGAAATAAGAAAATAGATGCATTGTACATACAGGAATAGTGTAGTACGAATGTTATAGGCAAAGTTATTTTCATACTCCGTGTCCTATGATTTAATTGCTGTGCTTCGATTGCCATTCATCACCATGCTGTATAAGCCACGTGATTTCCTTTGTCTTGCTTTTCGTTCGAACGGAATAAAACTATTCTTTCATTTAGTCATTGTTGTCTAGGTAATAATATATTCCCAAGACATTGAGTACGTTCATATTATTAATGCCGTCGCTCCGCTCAAAAAATGTAGTTCCACTACGACTGGTTTTATTCGATAGCGACACTTATGAGAAGGTGCCACTTAGTGGAACATGACGACATTAGTGAGTTTTTATTTGTTTGGTTGGACATAAAGAATGCTATATATGGTTTTTTGGTACGCTGAATGAATACGATGGTTTGGCTATCTAGAGTATAACAGGAATATTTTCACACAATTTCATTCAAACGTTTTAAAAGGATTTAGGGTCAATGAACCCGATTGCCAGTATATAGACCATCTTCTGGTTACGTATTGCGTACAGTTCATCAAAAAGTGTATAATATAGATTTTTAGGCATGCTGAAAGGTTCTGTTATCTATGGCCTAGCATGAATACTTCGTGCATTTTTAATTGTTTTCGATTGGTTTAGGGTCGACGTGGTTTTCGGGTTTTCGATGGGTTCAGGGTTATAAAGGGTTTAGTGTAGTATATACATCAAACGGGAAGCCTGTTATAAGGTGATTTCACAAAATTACCACTTGATGAAACCACACTTGCTTCTTTTCACCTACGCTTGCTAGGTACTAGTATGTAATATGTATGATTGAAGCGACGGAATGTTCCTAACTTCCACAGGGAAAAATAGAACTTGGAAGTTTGACCTGGCCTACCAGCTCCAACTTGGGGAACTAGAAATACATGGGAGAATTCCCCCAATTACGTCGGAGCTTCAACTGCC
>JASANE010030649.1:0-14471 GCA_030248225.1 Trileptium ribeirensis | reverse complement strand
TTGTATACTTCGTTAATTTCATGCTGCATAGAAGATCTGCAAAAAACTTAAAATTAAAAATGTGCAAAAGGTTTAACTTTCTATGTCGTTATAGGTAATCTTTCAATTATGTCGTTAGAAATTAGGTGAGCTGATTTCGGAAGCTGGTCTCTGCTTTTCGTTACGATGCCTCTATCTCGAGATATAATATAGATCGTGAAAGATGGACACCAAAATGGCCCAATTCCAAAAGATGTGACATTTGAGGGCACATTTTGGGCCGTAGTACGTGGTTGAGCGTCCAATGAAAGAAACAAACAGACTGAATTTGTGATCAAATAAAAGAATTCGTGAAGATCCATCCATCTGGTGATAAGTAATGACCTCCAAAGACGGACAAAATTTTTTTACGATTTTTGCCGCTACCAAATTTATAATAGGAGGAAACTGCGCTCGCTGCGTTTTAAAAATTTGTTTAATTTAAAAAAATGTTAGGAAATTTGGTTTTTACTTCAACATAAACGCTTTTGGTTTGTTAGCTTATTTATTATCAATTTTAGCGTTTTTCGCTGAATAAATATTAAATTAAAAAATTATATTTCGAGAATCAGTTCGCCACCAGTTCAAGCCATGGGACTCCCAGTTCATTGGACTTGGCAAAATTTTGAGCTAATGGAAACGACAGAACGTAATCACATAAATATTCTTACCGGTACATGCAGTATTAACTGTGCAGCGCATTCATCGACGAATTGTTCAGCTTCCCGTGTTTCAAGGCATTCATAAACAAAGGATTCCGGGTCGCCGTGTTCGCCTGATGTCCCTGGAATAGGATCTGGGCTCCCGACATCCAGCGGATATTCCCATTCGTAGTCTATAAATGTGAAAAACCGCTACGTACATATTTTCAACATGTATATATATAGCCAACATTTTGGTGACACTGAAATTATCGAAACTGAGCAAGCGAAGCTCTACTGTTTAACTGTACACTATTTTTATATGTCTGTTACAACCATAAATCATCATCAAATGGATACATTTTCAAACACATTTATTTGACGTGAAAGTGCATCCCATTTGTCTTTTGTAAAGCGCAAGGATCATCACTACTGTGTTTTGACCAGGAATTACGAACCAGAATTATAAAATGATATATAACATTTATACTAATTATTAGGCAGTTACTTGCATTGTTTCTACTCAGACAGCGACGATTATATATCCATAATCGTTGGCCCAGTTGCTCCAGTGCCCTTCGTTATCAAAAGGACTTTTGGAGCACAGAAAATTCTTGCTTCTTTTTAACATTACCATAAGTTGAATGATTACTTGGATTATAGTATTGTACCGGGGCCGGGACCGGCGCTAAGCTTACCCCGCCGGGCCGGAGCCGGGGTTAGCCGAACAGTACTATGTGTTCGATTTTCCAGTGCATATAGAGCATATATACCACATATACATAAATGCCGACA
The DNA here is from genome assembly GCA_030248225.1 of Trileptium ribeirensis. Classification (NCBI taxonomy): domain Eukaryota; kingdom Metazoa; phylum Nematoda; class Enoplea; order Enoplida; family Thoracostomopsidae; genus Trileptium; species Trileptium ribeirensis. The sequence goes on along the minus strand of JASANE010030649.1, from coordinate 13,017 downwards.
TAAGGGGGGGGGTGGAAGGGAGTAAAAGTTCCACATGGGAATGCGGACCACCACCCCGACTGAAGTGCACTCATAGGCGAAAATTTGACGCCGGCGACCAAAAAAAGTCTTCACTACAGTACCAACGACCCCCCACAAAAAATTCGCTGGCTACAAGGGGGTTACCCCCTCCTGGGGTGTTTTACCCCACTGGCGTGTATGCATCGTCGGCATGTATGAAAATATACCAATAACCAGGTCATTGTTTAATTACTATTCTTCAAGATTATTTAAGAATAAATTGAATAATTTACCATATTGTATCATGCATTAAAACAATTTCACAGCTAAAGTTCACAGTTTCAGGAAATTGATGCGGAATTTACACTGTCATAGTTAGTAGCAAGCATTATATCTTCAGTTAAAGCTCCAGATTGGTTATCTGTTCTACTAATTTGGTACCAGATTGTTTATCTCTTCTACTAATTAAAAAATATTTTTTGAAACATTAGCCCCGGCCCCGGCTCCTAAATTTTACTCCGGGGTTTCGACATTGCCCCGGCCCGGGGCTGGGGCTAAGCTCCGGTACATCCACATTGGATTATCTATGTTTCTGAATCAACCTTTGTTCTTGCTGCATAACCTTTCATATTACAGCTTGTAACACAGATTAACTAAGAGAAACCGACAGTGTAAAGGTTATAAATATTCTCAGATAACCAATATCAACATGATGACATCATGCTTTTTCATCACGTTGATTCTATTTTCAATTTGGTCATTGTAAACGATTTACGTACTCGGAGTTAAAACATCTTGCGATTTAGGAAAAAAATTCAAAACCCACCATGATTAGTTTTGATGAACAGGCAGTATTTCAAACAAAAAATTAAATTAAATATATAAATGAAAATGCAATTACTTGTGAAAGATTTTGATAATAGTACTGGTGGCGTTGATTATGTTGCTGGAAGTTCCTAAGATCAAATAACCAACTTCATATGAGCCAACTATTTCATATTTTATCCGAATTTTGATATAAAAGCATAGACTTTTTAACCAAGCTTTTATGTTAGCCGCATTTTGTCCAAACTTAAAAATTTAGTACCAGGTCCCGGTAAAAAACACTATAAGTTGGCTGAAGTCCAAGCTTGAGATATTAGCCTTGCTGGTGAATGTGCGCTATTTAAAATTACCGACCCTAAAAACCATTCACAGCACTGTATAACACCATACAGCAGCAACAGGTCTCGAACTGCAATACCACCGTATTGAGCGCGCTTGAAAACTTATATAAGAATGTTTTGACGCTCGAACTCAGCAAGAAAAGCTAAAGGTGTTTCCTGAAAATAGCTTGGCTAGGCAGACATTAAAACATCCTATTTCCCCTGGATGGATATGATACAGCAACAACCTCTGTCCGACGGTAAAACCATCGTAATGAGGGTGCTTGAAAACCTATATAAGAATTTTTGACGCTCCAACCCCGCAATAACATGCACAAAATCAAAAACAATCTTTTGTGAGAATAGGTCGGCAGACCCTAAAACGGTCCATATCCCTTTGGAGCGACATCATACTGCACCCATAGGTCTCCGACGGCAATACCGTTGTATTAAGCATGCTCAAAAACCTATACAAGGACGCCGTGTTGCTGGTACCACACAATAACATGTAACAGCAAAAAATGGTGTTATGTGAAAATACGTCGCCACACCGTATTTGGGAGTCGCCTGGCACAAAGACTAATATACAGCAGTTGTAACTCTTGATGAGCTGATTTCGGAAGGTGGTTTCTGCATTTCGCGAGAAGCCTCTATCTCCAGATATAATTATAGATCGCGAAAGATCGACATCCAAATTTCAAAAGATACGACCCTTGACACATTTTGACCTGGGGTACCTGTACGTACTTAGCGTCCAATGAAAACAAACAAATAGACTGATTTTTTGGTCAAATTTAACAATTTGCGAGATGCATAGATCTGGTCATAAATTATGATTTCCACAGACGGATAAAAATTTTTTTACGATTTTTGCCGCTCGCAAACCTATAGGAGGAAACTCCGATCGCTCCATCTTAAAAATTTGATTAATTTTAGAAAAAAATTGGTTGAAAATTTGGTTTTAACCTTAATATAAACGCTTCTGTACCGTTTCTGAGACCATTTATTAACAATTTTAGCGTTTTTGACTGAAAAACGTTAAATTTTGAAAATTTTTAGATTCCGACCCCCGGCTTCGTCCCCAGTTCAAGCCAGCGATCCCAGCTCACACTCGCCAAAATTAGGCGCCCCGAGTTTTGAAGCATGGTGCTTCCCGATTCATCTCCTGTGGCAAAATGTCCATCCAATAGAGAAGCCAGTGTATCTAGTAGATTAAAAAGTAGACCCCTGGCATCATCGGCATTCCAAAGGTATCCAAAACTCTACTTTATGTGGAATGAATCACAGGTAGTAGTATAATTAAACTGTATCCAATCCGCTATAAATTACTGTACAGCAAAACATGGTTTGTCCGCTGCTTAGAAGTTATAGCGCAAATATTGGCTCAAAAGTATAAATATCACCGAAAAAACTGTTTATATCTCAAATCCGTAATACATCATAAAATAGAGCGGAAACAGTGAATAGCAATGTTTATAATACAGCCCGTCTTTAAACTTTAATAGTATACAGTTTACGTGTTTCAAGAGAACGTCGAATTCACATTATATAGAACGCCAGACTTCTGTGGACAAACTCTACATGATATGCTAATAACCAGTAGAAAAACTGTCTACTCAAATGTATATATTCCACAAAAATTATCATTTGGTCCGTCGTTGTAATTATCATTATGTCTTAATAAGTTTTGTTTTGTCTGTAAACGAAACACCCTATGAGGGAAAATTCAAAAGTGAATATGTACCTTTTGTGGCCACAAAAGGTACATATTCACATTTGAATTTTCCCTCATAAAGTGTTTCGTTTACAGACATAAAACAAAACTTATTAAGACATAATGATAACCACAACTACGGACTTCTGGCCAAGTTTTTTAATTCTGAGAAAATATACATTTTATGCAATTTTGTTCGTTTGTTTTGTGTGATTTTAAAAGCTATGTACACCAAATTCAGAACAAAGGCGACCACTGCAATATTATATATATCGCATGCAGGTACATAGAGCTTAACTAGGTATATAAAATGAGCTCAATACTGCATTATGGGCATTTCCGTGTATTTTGGATCTCATGGTTTGGACAGTTTTTACATAATCGTACAAAATAACTACAGCAATATGAGTTCTTTATATACCGTTACATACATCTTCAGTCGCTCTTCAAAACGAGTCTAACGGCACTAATATATTACCATCGCTTATGGAGATATGGCAGTTGTCATGTATTTAAGGTATATAGTGGATTCTTTTAAAACCCCTTTGAATCTTAATCCTGGGCTCCAGGGTAACATTGTACACGAGCTTTATATGTAGTCGTACTGTGTCTTAAACGCTCTACAAATTGAACCTAAGCTGGCGGATAGAGGTAGAACTTCTTTCGTCAATCCTCTTGTAGACTGACACTACTTCCTTCAACCCACTTTTACGGGGAAAAGGAGTTACAATCAAATTCCGGCCCTAACTAAAAAAGGCAAATAGATTTCTAGTTTTCGTTTCAGCTATCGAGCGAGACGACCGGACGTTACAAATTTGAGGTATTGATGTCAAAAGAAAAAATACACAACCAGACAGTCCAAAATTTTACAAGAAAAGCAACAATATTTCTTCGCTGACATCCAGAATTCAATAAACCTAATAAAATTAATTACAAAAACGAAAACAATAAAAACCTTAAGGCCTCACCACTGTAATCATAATCCGAATCATCGCTATTGCACTGGGAATGCATATCTTTGTCGGCCATAAATCCTTGCTCATGTACGCCGATAGGCATACTTTGATATTCGCTACTACCGCTGAGATGGTTTTAGCGTTTTGAAGTTCATAAATTATAACAACCCGTGTTATATATCTCAGTAAATATTTCTATAAATAAATTTATTGATCGATAACTTCTGGTGTACCAAGATTTGCAAGACAGGTTATCAGAATTTTAAGAGCATTATACAACGACAAAACGGAAACGTATTGTTAAACTGCAGAAAAAATGCGTAAACACAAGCCATTCAATTCTTAGTATCACTACGCATTCACCCCAAAATCGACAATAAGTATTGATTCGCTACATGAAACTTCAAAAGGGAACCCAAGCTTAAAATTTGTTTTTGATTGAATCCCCAGATGTTATGATCAGAATTCTTTGTATTGTAGTGTTTCATGTTCAGCTCTATTATTATTACTATTATTTTTATTATAATTATTATTGTTACTATTATTGTAAAATAATATCGATAGATCGTCGTGTATTTTCTTGTTGATGTAGTGAAAAAGCCATTGGCGTTGCGGTAATTTTTTTGCGAGATTTGAAAATATCAGCTGAAAAATAGAGTTTTTCTTTCGTAGCCACAACATTGTTTGCCAATATATAATAATTCGTTGTCAGTCTCAGTTGCGCTATTGAAGTTTATCGACTTGTGCTTAAACAAAATTTTCAGTGCAATCACATTGCAATATTTTTGTATTTGATACACTCCAGCCATTCACTCATTGAACGGGCGAGTGTTCTTAGCACTAGCTATACTGTGAAAGTGGTGTTCATTGCTTGAGCACTGCAATAGTTCGCTCGCCAGGTTCGTTCATTGGCTGAACGGCTGTAAGCTGCACGTTCACTGCTTGAACGTCACCGACTACGTTTTAACATTTGGTGGCAACGGTGGGGTGGCATATCACTGCAGATCGTCCCTCTTTTCGCGTCGCCAACTGGCCCAAATTAATTGTCTTCAATAACCGTTGCGTTAATTTTCATTCGCCAAACCTATGTACTACGACAGTAACAATACGGACTACACGCATTCGCGAAGCAACTTATAACGTTATTTGATAACAAATTGTTGAAAGGGTGGTCTTTCAAGCGGCGAAACACTCGGTGCCACAACATCTTGCGATAGACGTCTCGATCAAAGAACTTTAACACGTGTCAACTTGCAGAAGTCGGTTGCCCAGAGATTGGACATTATTACACCACGTAAATTGAGCATCACAGTATATACATAATTAGCAACACTGGACGAGACGATAAAGCTGATTATAACCAACTACCTCAGGGATTTGAGAAGTATGAGAATCTTTTAAAATCAGAATTTGCAAATCAAAGATTGCTAATGTATCGCTCAAGCCAAATATGGCATTGCGTGGACCAAACAGACCCATTTCGTCTTTTGGCGGCGGAAAGGATGAAGATTTCAAGGCGTGGAAGCAGTATAGGTTTGCGGTTAAGTTCGCTGCAAACGGTTGGCCACAGGAAAATAAAGCAGTATTGCTTGACTTGCATTTGGCATTTGCCCATACTCTATATAAATTTTATATAGTAAAAATTTTCTGTACCTATAACTGTTATTTCTTTCCTTTATCACTGGGGTAGGGGTTGGATGGAAATTTTTATGACGGATATCGGAAATTAAAAGGGAGGGGATTCGTCACCGAAGATTGACGGGGACAAGGTGTGGTCAGTAGTATGCCGGCGGAGATACTAGGATAGTGCGTGTTCTTTATTTTTCGTGGTCAGTGCCTGTGCACTTTATTTCGCGTTGCGGCGTGGCTACTCCCAAAGCACTCCTGGTCTAGACAAATGAGAACAAAACAGGTAGCGAACAATGTTTATTGCAAAATAAGATAAAACGTTAAGGCACAACTCTTGAGCATTTAGCCCGTAAACTCTTATTGTGGTACCGTTCTTTTAGCACCGCTATTATAAAATCACGCCCTGTCTATCCACCGGTAATATCCGCTCGACTTAGATATAGTTACTATTTTTGGCCACTAGCGCACTATACTCACTCGTCCCCAATTTCTATCAGCGTTAAGATTAGGTTATGTACTATTTTTATTACTCCTCTTGTGAGGTTGGTACAATCGCCCCCGAATGGCTGACGATGCACGAGTAGTTGAGTACCTCACCCTAGATCCTTAGATTTACGATAATACGATTCTTATTTAGTACAATTGCATCCGAATGGCTGACAACTGCGTTAAGGTTTGAGTGACGACCGGTTAAGTTTGAGTTAGCTCTTGTGAGTTGATACAATTTACCCCCGAATGGTTGATCAACTACAGGGTTATTTGAATACCTTAACCTGACGCTTAGAATTACGCTATTACGTGCCGGTTATGTTAAACAAGCCGCCCCGAATAGCTGACGACTCCGTTATTTAAGACTGAATAGCAGCGGTCGACTACTATTCGGTTGGAATTTTACTCAATCCGTAGGCCCCCGAATGGATGGCAAACTTGTTGGTTATTAGGTATATATTTCTCGAGGTGGTTCGTCAAATCCGCACCCCTTACTCACCCGATCTCCTCAAGAATAACACTACTTGTTGAGCAACCCCGAATGACTGCCGAACCCAACAAGTCGCGCTACTAACCACAGGGCTCTTTCTTGTCTTTCTCGCCCGGGTTGATACTCGCTAGACTCTTTGGGTCAAAGTTGTAAGATATTACTAATTATTAGTGTTAACTAATATGTCCCCACTCCTATTAGAATTATGAACCACTGAAATTTTTTATGTGGAAACTATACTACTAAATAAATCTATTATTGCGTTTTAAATACTTATAGGTGAAGTCCTACAATCCTTCGACTTTGTTCTTTAAATGAATCCATGAAAATCCAAACACAATATAACCAGTACTATCCGACACGCAATTTTTGCGCGATAAAACAGTATCATACGAATCCACGTTTCACAATTTTAAGCTCAGCCCGAAATCCGTAAACAAACACGACCACACGCTACGTGATGACTACCCCAACTAGGGTAGCTAAGTAACCTTTTTCGGTTAAATAAAAATACTGATGGTTGCAAGGGTTTTTCAAAATTTTAAAGTTTATAAAATTTACTTTCTGTTATTCAACTAATTTGCATAATTCATATATATATATAATATATATATAGTTGTTTTTCGTATTAGCTATATACAGTTTAGTTACAATTTCTTTTCAATATCAGCCCTGATCGTGCTCTTATGCAGAATGTGGTGTTATTTTGGCGATCTCGTTACCTATAATGTTGTTATTTAATTGATCCCGCTTTGATAAAACTGGTTACCTAGCTAACTCTTGTGTTGTTTTTACGTCATCAATAGTGAAATTAGCGTGCTAAATGGTGTTAGAGGCATGTTTAGACCTAATTTCTAAATGTCTTTACGGTGCACGAGAGCGTTGCTGAGTGATGATATATACGTAAAGAATTACGTCGTTCAGAAAAACTGGTGTTCTGGTTTAGTATTAATTGGCTAATGAGCATCTGGTAACTTAAGCGAACGTGTATTTTTGTTTAAACCTGTGGCGGAGTGTAAGAATTATACACATAGGTATCTTAATAAAAATCATTATTTATATAGTAATATTAACTTCCCAAGAAAAACCTGAAGAAGTGGCGATAAGGTTAATAGGGGCGATAGTATAGTAGAACTATACTCAGTTTAGTAATATCTTAAAAATTTCGGCCCCGTGGAGTCGAGTCAATTATAACCCGGGCTAGCGCAGGTGGGTCTCGAACAAAACTAGTAGTGCTACTGCGTCGTCTGGCCGCCGTTCATGGTCGTCGGCATGGTTAGTACTATTCTTGAGACGAACGGGCGAGTAAGGGGTTGGCTTCGGACGACCAAAATCTCCAGTACTCTACACCTCATTACCAGTTGTGCCAGCCGTTCGGGGGCCTGCGATTGAGTGAACTTCAACTGCATAGTACTCGACCGCTACTGTACAGTTTTAATAACGTGGTCTGGCAGCCGTTCGGGGTCGGCTTGTTTATGGTAATTACAGCTTAAGGTAAATATATAATCGCTTGGTGCACCAGCCGTTCGGTGGTGTATTGTGTCAACCCACAAGGGCTTTAATAAAGTATCAGATAACATAAATATTAATCACTATCGCTCTTAATCACTATCGCTCAAGTATAGCCTTTAAACGCTAGCTGTGATAACTTAGGATTAAGAACTAGGTCCAAGCAGTAGGTAGCTTAACTTAACGTAAACCTAAATTATCAGATAGGGATCGTCGAGCATATTGAAATCAGTGGCCAACGTGTGCAAAACGTATAAAAATCAGACTATGCAATAGAGTGGAAGAGTCAGACTGTGCATAAATCATACGTTAGACTGTGCAAGAATATAGTGTCAGACTGTGCAAGAGAAACCGGTGTAGAGTCAGCCTGAGCTACAAATTACGGTACTAAAGAATAGTGCCGCGGCTTTTCATACAAGTACTAAGAATAGTACTGTGATTCTGATACGGTTATCGAAATAGTGCCGCAAGTGATCTACAGTGTCAGTAGTCCCTTAACATTTTATCACGTTGTAATAAAGCTTTACTTTACGTGTCTGTTGCCAAACTATCTGGAACTCGAGCAACAGAGCCGAGCAAGGATCACGAAGCATCGCGAAATATAGCGCACTAGAATCGCTCACGAAAAGAGAGACGCGTGCCATACCAAGCGTCCCACCGGCATTCTACTGGTCACACCTCGAACCGCACAATCTCTAGAGCGACAAATCCCGTCCCCTTTTAAATACCGATAGCCGTCATGAGGAAAAATCCCCTACTAACCCCTACCCCCGTAGATGCAAGACAAAATAACACTAACAAGAGGAAAAAGTAGGTAAGTAAACGTGGAAATTTTGATTTTTAAATTTTACAGGTTAAGTTAGTCGGAGAACCGTATAACAGAGAATAAAATTTTTGAAATAAAATTTTGTAAAATTTGAGACCCTTCCTAGTATTCCCGTAGCCTACTAAACCCCTGACACTTGTTATATTTTGGTATTTTAAGGGGGTAGGGAATGAGGGTATTTTATTTATGACAGCTATCAGATTATTAAATTGGGACGGGATTCGTCACTCGAAGATGTGTGATCCGTACGCGTGGCCAGTAGTATGCCGGTGGGATTATTGATTGTTCCTTGGCGCGCGGTAATAGGCCAGCGTACATCTCTTTCTTATGCGTTGCTGTTGGACTATTCGAGTTGCTCGATACGTGTTTCCGATATAAAGTCAAACCAGCCGATGTTAGAATTTTTATTCAAAGTTATTAAATCGCACAATAATTGATAATGCGGTTCGGTTTCACGTAATTTACTATGTAATGACATTTACATCTTGTCTTATGACTTCCGACTATTTGATCACCTCCAGTATACTTAGTTCAGTCACTCTAATATTTGAACTCCAAATTATCAACACTCCGTGATTAAAACTTGTGACGCCTTTCCAACGTTTCATATCTATGATTATATACACCTTGTATCAAATATCTTCTCTCAGCCTCACGCTTTGAGCGCACTATTATGCTAGGTACGTTATTTAATGCTTGCAATTAGGGTATGCATTACCAATTCCTCTTGTGACGTTCGTAAGAGACCGCCGAACGGTTTGATCCGTACGTTTGTTTGAATACCTTACCATTTGCCTTCGATTTACACTAGTACTTCCTTATGATTTCCTCTTTTGAGGTTGGCAAGAGATCGCCGGACGGTTCGATCCGTACGTTTATCTGAGTACCTTAACCTTTGCCTTAGAATTACACTATTTATTTTCCTTTGAGCTACACGTGCCGGACGGTTCACTGATAGATTCTGAGTAATTGATATCTATTATTTTCCCTTTTGGATTGGTACGTAGCCGCCGGAAGGTTCGACCCGTACGTGTATTTAATTACCTTATCCTTTTCCTTAGCTTTACGCTAATTAGTTTCCTTATGTTAACGTTCCCGCTGCTAGGCTTCAACTAGGCGCGTGTTATTTCTTGTACGGTTATGGCTAGTTAACGCTCGTGCTAGCTCAGGTTGTATTTGGAAATAGTAATAGGAATACTATAAATTAACAGCACAATAAGTACCTAATGGTATAACAAATATTTAATTCGATATTATTCGCAGCCAAGCTCCGGGTCTCACACTTCAGAAAACAGTTGTTACTTCACTCCACGATATGATTTTCCTTCACGAGTCACTTACGAATTCGCACCATTCACAGAACCATAAAACGTTAATCAGTAAAGCACATAAAGTATATATCCACCAGCATAAATGCTAATATAAGCGCAGAAGATTAGTCTGGTAACCTTTCCCAAAAATAGCAAACTATTTCTAAGAAAAATTTTCAAAAGTTAGGAACAAGCTAGGTTTACGTCTCAAGCCGGAAGTCAAGTGATCTAGTCGGCCTAATAATAATTGTTAGTGAAATCACAAATAAAACTGTATTTCCTGCCGCAATACATTACCTAACTCTACCACGTTACGATCCAGACTGAATAAGAAAACAAAAACTAGAGCTAACATTAGTTAGCTAATAATAAAAACAAGTGCTAATTTATGCAAACTAGCACTAACATAAAAGTAAAAGCTTGAAAACAAAAGAAAAACAAACCCAAGGAGGTAGAAGTGAGGGAGGGGTATAATAAATGAAATGGTGACCAACCCAGGGATTTTAGTTATTTTTGCGGTTTTGGGACAGGTTTGGAGAGGGAACCCCTGGTAGCCTGGTACATCCCTAACAATACTTACTATATCCTTAAGATATATATTTAATAAAACTTTATATTTACGCCTAGCTATGTAATTATATATATTTTGTCAAATTATTTTAATAATGACTGTAAGATATTGCGGTTTAACGTTTAAGGTTTATATTTTGCTTTAATTCTTATTATAATTTAGTAATATTATTAATATATTATTATTTTAATATATTATTTTATCAAAGTTTTTCCGTCCATACTCTCTTTTACCTAAAATTTCTTTTAAAATATCATTTTCTACTTTCCTAATCAATTTTAAATTTATATCCACTCAAGCCCGTTAAAATTAGTAACTCTTCTTAATTAATTTTAAAATACAGTAAAAATTATATTCCCCTTTAAAATTAATCAAAATTCTTTTATTTCCTTTAAATTCCACTCTTTTTTAATAAACTTCTATTTCTTTCCCTATCCCTCAAATTTCCGTCAAATTTTATTCCTTTTCAAATCTTTTCCAAATTCCTAACTCCCTTCGCTTTCTCTTGATATCTTTATATCTCAATAGTTTTGGTTAGTTTTTTAGCAGACACTTAATTTATTAGCTCTTAGTAGAATTTTAATTTTTTTATTAAATTTCCGTGATCAAATAAACACATAGATTGCTCCAAATGTTTAGATAGTTCTTCTGCTAGGATTTTTGTGCATGCTAAAACCAAATAACCGTAGCACATATCGATATAACATCCGGAGCATTTGGTTTCCAATCTAAGAACTGTATAGCGTACTTGCCTGAAGTATACCGTTGAGTCTTGGAATTAGAGCAGTTAACAGTGCTAACGGCATGATAGTTTCAAAGTGACCTCGTGATACAATTCTAATAAATGCTGTAAGTAGTGAATAATCTGTATTATGAAAACCGTGACTGATGGCCTTGGTTGTCTCCAGCATTGTACACACTGTAGAACGATATGTTAATGTAACAGCCCGAGATTATGGGAAATTTTAAGGGACATGCAAAATTGGGGTTAAAGGTGCAAATTTGAACCTGGCCGGATACCGGTGCAGCGTCATCCAAGCATTGTGTGATGTAAGTTTACAGTTGTTATACATAAACCATATACGTTGTATCACGTTGTACCCTTTATTGACAATCATGCTTGACCAGTCCTACATGCCCAAGCCTAATGTTCGCATGACAGTAGATATCTAACGAACCCAACGTGCACGTGTCTGGTCGATCCTATAGTTTTTGAGCACGCACCGGATTATATGTTATGAAGTGCTTTGTCACGTGAGAGACCGCATGCGCATCCGGATGGGTCGGGGGTAGTGGCCAGAATATCTTTGTCAACCGCCTCTGTTGTTCTCACGATTCGATACATGATGGCTAATCCCAATACGCATACCGGACTGTTAAAAATGCTGAATTGTTAAACTGTAACAATGCCACTGTACACATGTGTACATATTATTGTGCAAACGCGTGTCACGGGGAGACCTGCACATCGGTTGGAACTTCAACAAATTCAGGCTTGAATTTTTCGTAGCGACTTAGCGTACAACGAGACCGACCCTAGCACGCACATCCGTTACAATACTGTATGTGCACAGATGATGTTCATATAGATAGTAGTAGTTCTCAATAGTACGAACTGATGAGGACAAATCTTAGTGAAAGATTTCAGGATTGACCTTTGCTAGGGGTGATCTAAAATCCCAAAATTTCGAGTTTTACCGAAAGCCAAGGGCAAAATAAATTACTAACCAAACAACCTATCAATACTACTATTAAGACTCCCCTATGTTCCTAATTTGCGCGTTTGGGGCCACCCAAACCTTATTTGTGAACATGTAATAGCCCTCGTTGAAGCGTTTAAGTGATCGTTTTTATAAAAGCCTAAATTTTCTATCAAAGCGTTTGAAAATCCCCAATATTTTGGGCCCCACTCCTCCACAAGTGATACAACACCATTTATTCCACCGAAAACTGGGCTCACCAACCCACGGTTCGTACAGGGACGTCATATCCCAGTCGGGACATGAAAATTCTCCACGATAGGCTTCCATTGAACATTTTTTCCAGGGATATGAACATTAAATGTTTCGATATTTTCTAGTAGGCGGCCTGCAAGACTAAGACCTGATCCGGCCCTCGGTCGCCTACAGCTCTCCGTTCTCACGTAATGCTAAAACATACTAAAACTCGAATGAACATTAACGCCCTGGGCGCTGGGATATTCAGCTCTATGTAAAACCGCGCGCCGACCAAGCGCGAGGTCTAGTCATTATTTATTAGCCTCTGGCGGCACACATTATACCAGCTTAGCTGTGGGAATTTGCATCCGGATGTTGCGTTGTGGGCTATTGTTATTTATAAGTATATATAAATCACGTAGTTTTGGTTTTGATCTTTTT
>JASANE010030648.1:0-24747 GCA_030248225.1 Trileptium ribeirensis | reverse complement strand
TTGCATACTCGCCTAACTTCAATTATCACCCGCAACAGTTTTTAATGGAATTCCTGGGTCGAAAATTAAAACAAACTTATTACATATAATTATGATCCATTATTTTAAACAACGAAAGCAGAATATCAGGAAGTAATTTCATTTCGAAATTCAACAAACAAACTGACCGTAAGGACTTTGGTCGCGTTATTTCAGTTTTCAAGGAGCATTATGGTCAGTTACAAATAGAACACATAGTTGTTAGCTACCCTTCTATGTACGGAAACTCGATGGTGTCTTACGAACAGAATTTTTTGTGTTGCCTCATTTTATAGCGATTTTAGGCCCACGGCGTGAGCATAAGGTGTCGACCATTAAGTCTTAAGTAGAACTAAATGAAAATTCCTATTGACCACTAATAATGAAATACTATTTTAATGTCTTTAACATGCCCGCGTTCAGCCGCAATATTTTTAACATGCCGACCGACCAGATTAGGGTTTGAACTAAAAACACCATTATGCAAAACCGATAAGTTCATCCTAACTGGATATTAAAGCCTGCGATAATTTTGTTACTTGAATATCAGCGATCGTCGTGGCGCTGAAAACGAAAACGTTCTTCACTTGATGTCAATATAAGTGTGAACCTAAATGTCTCATATGTTTTTCTCTCAGGATACGAAACATGCTACCATGTAGGCCGGCATTGTTTATGCAAAATTACCCACCAGGTTAGACAGGGACCATTGATTGGTTTTTGAAAATTCAATTCAAGATCCCCTGTCATCTGCACTTGTATTTTTAACGAAATAATTAACCAAAAGTAACAAATCATTACACTTATGGAATAATGAACTACTGTATAGCTTTCAGTGAAATTACGCGGTTGTATTAACCACAGGCACAAAATTTGCATGAGAAAAGTTACAATATTTATATTTGATGTCTGCTCAGAGCATAGGGTTCAGCTAACGTTGCTTTAGTCATATGACCAGGTCAACCCGTATATTGGCTAAGACCAACGAATGTTCAATACATATTCAGTATTTCTACAGCATTCAGTGATGAATTTTAAAATTATTAGGTTTATTTATTGCGAAGATACAAATGAGAAAAAGGGCATGCCCTCGTTATGTCTTTGCGAAATTCTACATATTGATGAAATCAACACTATATCTCTGCCACATGAAGTATAGATGTGCACTACGAACACATAAGCAACGTATACGACCTTAAATAAGCGAATCATATATTATAATGCAATCCAGAACAACGTTGGCCTAAACTAGCTGGAATGGTTTTATTGTATTAGTTACATGCTGTTAGTACGACTGATATCATGAACGAGCAGTCTATAGGAATAGATACGGCAAATATTCGAGCCAAATGCTTTCAAATAGTAGTAAGTTACAGGAGTCACCAGCAACGCTTGCCATGTTTTACTGACAAATTGCTAGTTACTTCTCGCTTATTATTTAGTGAATGGGTGATTCAAGTGGTTATATGCCTGTAGTTGTGCTCTGTATGACCCTCCTCACTGTGAATACAAAGCCGTTTTTACTATCGTGGTATAGACCATAGCGCTAAAATTTACACTAATCTTGACGTACAAATTAGTCATTGCCTAATTACTGTCAATGAAAAGAAAAACATTAGGGAAAAATGTATTTATCGATAGTATGTCCCAATTTTAAAATCCAAAACTTATAAAAAATTGGAGTGATCTATCAATCCTTTCCTCAGTTTATGGCAGTTTTGTAACAACATTCTCCCTTAGTGTCGTAACCGGCTGTTTATTGATAAATATCATTAAAACAGTCTTAGCGTTTTTACCAGTCTTCTAAGCTTCGCGCTAGTATAAAACCAATGATGTTTTACTTATATACAAGATGTAAAAAGTAACAATTATGTATATATATATATATATATATATATATATATATATCAATTATAAGTGTTTTATAGTGGTTTACACTGCAATTAAGATGTGGTAAACAATTGTATCCAAAACCAATTCGTACACTGTTTTTTCAGGGTTACACTTTGGAAACCGCCTCTAATTCTGCGCATACGGTAGTAAGAGCCTTTGTTATATCATGTCGGCAAACATTGTTATTACTAATTGTATTGGTTTCGGTGCAATACTACTTATATTAATCACCATTTCGCAAAGTCGGCTATGTTGTTCAGTTTCCAACTTTGAATTGCTATCTCCGTTGTCGCTGTCATTAAGTAAGGAGATTCAGCAGCAGCCGAAACAACAACAGAAGCGTTTGGGTTTGTCTAGATTTATCCTGTTTCCAATCGATGATCTTATTTTTCGGAAGCGACTTGAAGGATACTTTCAGCGAAGAACACCAAGCAGCAAAGATCAAGCCTCTAGTAGATATGGCTTAGCACGAAATCCGTATTCCGTAGTGGCCTACAACACATTTATCCTACAAAGTGTGCCGTTCGATGAAAGAGAAGCAGACAGCCCGCCCCTGAAAAATGAAGCAAATGATTTCGGACGAAAAACAGCAAAAAGACACCTTGGTTCGTCGAATCAGGTAACTATGCCCGATGACGAAGCGCCAGCTATTGGTGTTACAGTAAACGAACTACCCGGTGAAACGCGCTTGTACGAGGTCCGTACATTTGATCCAATGCGTGGATCGACGGCGTATAAGAAGGATGACTGGGAAACAAACCGCCCATTGGTACATTTTGGATAGAAAATTGCAATTGTAACCACGGTCACAGGTACAATGAGTATACTGAAAATTTGATGCGGCATATATTTAGTCAATAAAACTTATTGAAATTTTTATCTAATAGAAAAATTTGTTGAGCTTTAAAATGAAACACTATGCGCGATTAAGTTGTAGATTATTCCGCTGACCATCCCTTTTTAGTTGCGCATTGCGTAATTTTACTTGAAATATTTACAAAAAGAAAATTATATTTGCAATAATCGAGGCAACAAATATTGTATATTGGAAATGTAAAACAATATTTTATTTGCTAAAAGAAGTGCTATGGCGTTCAGCAGAAAATGTGCTTCCAAAATATCGAGTGAGGCACTTTTTTGACAAAATGCGTATTTCCAATTATTATACAATAAAGTTTTGAATATACACGTTTTCATGATGGACTATATTCCGAATGTATGACATGCGATGAACTATGCAATAAAACTTACCGTCACACATTTTGAAATCATAAGTGGCGAACGTCAATTCATTTTAATTCCCTATTTCTAAATTTGAAATGGCTCTGTAAACTGCAAGAAATATTTAAAATATACGTTTTATAGATAATTTCTAAATGCCGGTTTCACGCAGAATTTGCACATGAATTCGACCGCTTTCAATATATGTATAGGTCAGCATGAATATTGGTTTCGGAATATATTGCTTACTTGTTCGATAGACACTCAAAGTGTTTACTAATTCACAATAATTGCAGTCATAAACACTAACACAAATAAAACAGTGAGTACCGTCATGTTCGATATGTGGCCCATCACAATTAGTTGAGGTTGGTCCTAGATCTACATATTTCATCTCATTCGGTAGAAACACCAATTTTCTGCCGGTTTCCGCATAAAATATAGTACATCCGTCGAAATGTTTTATTTATTTGGCAGTTTCGAATTCTATAACTAATTAACTAATTCTATAATATTAGCATAATTTAATAAAAATTTAAGATAGAGTTCGCGTTAAAACTTGTATTTGTGGCAAAAAGTTGGCCAATAATTAGCTTGTTTTGAATAATAATTACACACCCCTTTATGAACTCTTTTGAGGTAATTTTTATACAATTCACCTCCTGAAAATATATGTCTTCTGGTTAAGATTTTATGCTTAAGAAAGTTGACTATATTGGTGCACTATAAATATTAAGTGATAGTTGTAGAACAGGCATCAGTGCAGTCAAACATTTGTACGCACGGTCGTGAAGAGTTTGAACGAGTGCGGCAGCACGAATTTGAGCGTGTTACCGTTTCTTACAAATCTTTGACCGCAGTGCTGTTTAGTACGCCACAATTAACTCGTACCAAATTTTGCAAAGCATTCAAAAAATAGTATGCACGCGCAGCTTTAAATATATAACCTATGTTACAACATTATTACTCTTCTATACAATATGTAACTCTAGATACGGTGCAAAGCAAGTCGAATTCGAGAACACACTGATCTATAAAACCACACATGCTCATAGGAGATTATCCCCCTGAGGCCCCGACCACCTACCCTTCCGAGGGGGTCCCGGTACCGCCCTGACAGGTCACTCTACCCTCCCTGGAATTGCAATAAAAGCGCTGTTGGCGCCGAACCAAACCCATGCGGTGCCGCACCCCCACCGCTCCGCACACTCCACCTGCCGCGCATCCCATCCCCGCCGACCATCTATATCCACTGAGCACAGGCGCCCAAAAACCTCACCGGGACTTCGAACCTGGGTCCATATATAACCATAAAACGATATCATGATCAGGTAATTTAACAATTAAATTGTATTATTTTTCAAAACTAAACGTGTATTCGACTTTTTACGAATGGCTACAAGATAACAAAACTGCTCGGTTCTTGTACGCACTTTTTCTGTGAAACCTGCATAATAACGCAAACTACGCTCTAAAAATTCAAAAACTTACAATCGGTGTTGACACAGTGATTATTGGAAATTTCGTACATATTTATTCCAATTTATTTTAAATTGCAATAATGTAAGATTTTTAAAACATACCATACAAAACAAATCTATTCATTTCCTTTAGTACATGTATGACATTACACATTACGGCACTATTCTGCTCCTGAAACGATTCGTTCACTATAATGTAAGCGGATTTTTATTTTTGAACATCTAAATTTCATATTTGATTGTAAACGTTGCAGTTGTATAACAATTATGTTTTATATTGGTCGCATAGTGATGTTTCTAATAATCCCTGGCAATATTCTGTAAACATTTTAAATATTTCAAAATTGGTGTAATTTGATTCGAATTTTCACGATTTTTTTTCACAAAATTGCTCTATGTGATGCAAATTTCGACGAGTGTATCGTCTGGAAAGCATTGAAAATTCGAACTCAGCTATTGCTATAGCAATCGTTAGAAGGATATATTTACAAAAGGTGTACATGAAATGTCCATTCGCTGCCAAGGCATCCGTAATGGATCAAGCTAAGCAGTGGGAGCTATTTAAAGCACTCTCAAACCGGCATCACACTTTACTATTATACATCAACGACATGTTTGGTTTCTCACAGGAACTTTTTGTCTTTTTACGTTTAACTAATAAAAATATCTTATTTCAGAACACACTTTCAAATAACAGATAATGTGAAATATTTCAGTTCTAATCTTTACAAATTTATATTATCGTCCCGGCCCCCGACAAACATAGAATGTAGGGAAAACCCAATAACACGATACAAGATCAAGGCCCGCGATTGCGATGGGGGATTAGCCGGTCGGCCGGTGGTAGGAGAGATCGTCAGGGTACATTAATTTTAAAAGTTTTTTGGAACTCAAATTTATTATAACTTTTGCCAATTTTTCGCTGGTTTCTGCCTATTTTTCCAAATTTTGTCTATTTCCCGCAGTTTTGCCAATATGCACAGAAAATTTGCGCGCGACTGCGGCGCCCAAGCAGGGGCGGCGACGGGGATGGGAATGGGCGGATGGGCGACATTCATCGGTCTGGAGGGGCGTCCGAACCTCATGATATAATTCGTCTCGCCCCTATGAGCATGTATGAATAAAGAATTACACACAAAGGTTGCGACGGAATATCGATGTGTACCAAGCTTAACCCTTAACCACTGCAATGTATTATGGTCTCCAGTGCCGTAACTGAAAAACGCATCAACCAATAAACAGAAAATGTGAAAATTTAGCTAAAATTTTCGCAATACTTTGGATCTAATTTAAATATTTGAGCCGTCAACCGGTTAGTTCAGCGACGTGCCTTTCATTTAAGCTTATAAAGATAGTTTTTATATTTTACATGGTCGACTGTTTTGCAGTGATCATAATAGTACACCAAGATTCGTAACAGAAGCAGACAAAAAGACATTCAGGTTTTGACCAATGAACCTAATTTGTCTGAAATCAGATTCATTCTGACGAATTTAAAATTAGTCGTGGCGCCAAAACTGAAATTAAGGCGAGTCGAAAAGAAACCTAACAAAAATGAAGCAGAATTCAATTTGATTTTTTACCATACTGTTGCACACATGTTGTCTTAGTTCCGACATGATTGGATTATAGATTAATCAACAAGTGCTGAACTAGACTTATGTAACATCTACTTAGATTTCGGAGGAACATTTGCTGTAATCATTCAATGGTTTTTTCTCACAATTGATTCGCAATCTTTTTGTTTTCCAAAGCATGGAGAAACCAAAGATTTACTACGTAATGACAGCAGTCTTGATCGCATTTTGGGTATTGGTCGCTAAAGGAATTACAAAATTCACTGACAACCAAAAGAACAGTTGATCATTAATTCGATCGATTAAATGTACTGATTTCTCTAGGAGTCATCTATAACTCGACCAGGCTAACTTTTTAATTAATATCAACACACTTGGATTTTCATCTAAAGCTTTGGTTGATGAAATGTAGTTGATGTAAAATTCAGCATATTTAGAACCGTTTTCACGTAAGCTATCACATCGTATGCTTACTGATAAAAATGGAGCAATAAAATATGTACATCATATAAATTTTATTAATGTAAGCTCAACATAGTACAATTACACCTTCTAATTTCACAGTCTCAGCGAGTCCGGCCACAAGAAGAAAACAAATGGTCCATCGTTTCTTCCCACGCATCTAGGCCATGTGTCTCGGAACTTCTATAGTAGGCTCGGTCGGGATCACCAGCAATATCGGCCAGCTGGTCAGGATCAGCGTACTGCCCTGTGGAAACGGCATACACCTCGTCAACTTTCGCCTGAACTATTTCTGCGGCTGACCGTGGATCCTGCTGTGAGAGCCCATCCGTGAACATGATAACAATATGCTTCGCTTCGTGACGGATTCCTGCTCTGGAAGTTGATTAAAATAAAAAAGTAACTAAGTTATAGTTAAAAATGTTCTAGAGTTAAAATAATATAACTGCAACCTATTGTCGTGCTGCCAAAGGTTGATTAATACGTTTTGTATCTAGTTACTAGTTACAAATTGCTTAATTGTATAGGTGAAGAACGCACTTAATTGCACCGAAATATTTCAAAGTTGTTGTCGCCGTTGGGTTTACCCCGTAGGTAATAGCAGCCATTAATTATATGTTTTAGTCTTCGGATGTTTACAATTTATCTCTTATCTATACACTGTGAAAATCAGCGATTTTTTTCAACATATACTGGTCTTTGCACTTTCCACTACATAAAACCAATCACGTTTTCAAAAATTTACACGCGAAAGAAAATACATTAAAAAATTTTTTGGTAACTAAATTAAATTAGATAATACTAAAGTAGGTTACCCTGTTCCTTAGTTACCACACTGTAGCAGCATATTTTTATACCGACGGCTGTAACTCATGATCCGATGGGCTGATAACTTTAGTATTTTACCGTAATTTACGTTTGCTATTGGCATATAACATTAAAAATATTTATTTACATATCTATTATAGCATGGGTTTAGATAATTCCCACTTTTAGGCCAAAATCAAGTCGAATTTTTGTATTTTTGTCTATGGCATAATAACAACTAAAAGGTTATACGATATAGAATTTCACAGTGTAGAATGTGACCTGCCTGATAGTCTGTACTTTCAGTTCTAATATGGCGACAATATCCCGATTTGCTAGCAATCGAATAAGAAGAAAAAGCAACTAATTTTGTGTATCACCTAGTTAATCCAGCAATTATTGTATATTGCAACAGATTAGCTGTATTTGGTTTAAATTTTGTCAGTACGTGTGCCTATTAAGCTGCGTACTATATCACCGATATTTCCTAACATTGTCTATGCTACGGAATAGATAGCCAAAACAATATTATAGACCAATATTGGCATATATTTCAATGTTATCAAGTATGGATCTGTATGTTATCTACTAGTCATTTTGATAACGATCAGTAACCGGAACCATAATGTTTGCCAGATTTCGTCCTCTGAAGACGGTTTCCTACAATATCTTTTATACAACGTCGATTAAACAGAAGTACCTAGTGATTTTCACGAGAGAGACCACTGCTAACCATATGGAATTATGCACACCAATATGCGTGCCCGCCACCACCAATGTGTTGTTAACTGCACGAAAAAGCCATTACCCAGCGGTTCAAGATTTTATCCCATTCAATACTCAACTCACAGGACCCGTACCCGCGCTCAGCCGCTTTGACCCAGTTGTTGCCGACTCCAAACAATTGACAGCCCAAGTGTCATGGACACCCAACTGTCACGGGCACCAACTATCGCATGCTCAACTGTCGCAAGCAAAACTGCCGCACGTCCAAATGTCGCGAACATCTAACTGTTGTACGCCAGAGTTAGAAGCTGGACGGGGCGGGGAAAATTTCAATGACCCTCCGGTTGAGAACGGGACGCGGTGAGAAGTTTTCGGTAAACCGCAAATTCTGCGCCGAGCGCGTAGGGGTGCAACAATTCCAAATCCGACGCGGCTGTTTATAGGATGAGCTGAAATTTTATCTTCGCTTATTGTCACAGCCGTCAGGTTGTGAAACTGTTTTCACATTTTGTCAGACTGTGCATTATACGTTTAAAATTGCACAGGTGAAATGCGATAATTTGAAAGACTTTTACAAATCCGAATGTTGGCGTCCGTACATCGTGCTAAAGTGGCATGAGGCAAACGTCATTCGCCTGATCACATTTAATGTATCACATTAAACATTTAGGTATCGCGCTAATTTGACGCCATCAAAAGTTACAATATCGACTTTATAAAGTTTAGGAATTAAATTGCATTCGTACGTATAGATTACAGGGGCGGATTTTTGAAAGCAGTGCCTATCATAGTAATTTTCCCACCTATCGGCATATGCATTTTTCATGAAACAGATTATATTTGGTTTTCTGAATTTTACTTAAAAGTAAAAATAAACCATTTCGATTTTGTAGATTTCTGATATGCAAATTTTACAATTATTACAAAATATTACTGCAAAACAGTATTACCTAATAACAATATTACAATATTTTCGAAAACCACAAATCTTGTTTCTGTCGGAATTTGAAATATCGTATTTTAAGAAAAGCAAAATATATTAAACGAATAACAAATCAAAAACATTTAATAACAAATAAAGTTTTTTAGATTTACATGCAATAGATTCTAGGTATGTCGGTGAACTTTTACGATTGAAGAAAATCTAAAAATATCTATAAAAAGCTATGCCTATAATTACTACCTACTACTTGTAGTAATAAAATATAATTATGTATTTCGTCGCTATAACAAATATTATGGAAAAAAATATTTTATGGTTACAAGAAAGGGGGTGGCTAGCCACCCAATCCACCCCCTAAATGCCCGTGCATTATAATATGAGATTGCGTTTTAAGATAGTAAATACTGAAATTATAGATTTACTAGTTTGACTTTGCTAAGGGAATATGTAACTTTAAAATATGTACTATTAGGACTTTCACTATTCTTTCGCCTTGAGGAACTCGATACTAAACATCAATTTGCCATTTTAGCTTGATATATAATTAGAATGCTTGCAATTTTAAATACAGATGGTTTTGTCTATTATAGAAATGTGTATTGCAAAATGTCACTTATGTGCGAGTAAACTTAAGATGACCCGTCTAACCATACTATTTTGTAATTTAGCATAAAAATTGTTGCGGAAAGCTTTTTGATTAATCCAAATTCGGCGTAGTAATGTTCGCGAACACGGCATTCGCGATTGAAATTTAACCATTTTGCGTTCGCGAAAATTCAAGTAAAGTTACCCTAATTTTTAAGAACGAAAATTTGTCGAATTTGAGTTAAACCGGTTTTGTTCGCGAAACCATAGAGTTTAAATATAGGATAGATTTGATGGTGGCTTCACTTTTGCATCATATTTGTTCGCGAACACTGAATAATCCAAATTTAAATGATTAGAGGCATTAGCGAACCGAATTTCAGCAAATTGAACACTCCGAAATTCTGTTCGAACACAGGGTCTAAGTTCTGGCACTTATATTTGATTTTGCCAATTTTCAGTTAGCGAAAAACCGAAAGAAATTCAGCATTTTTTCCGTAACAAGGGCTTGCGATTCGATATCGGTAATTACAAAATAGGATGGCTGGCGGCGTCGACTTATGTTTACCCACGGATTATATCACAATTCATACATCGACGTAAACATGGTAAATGTAATATTTTATGATTTTTATTGAGCTCAAGCATTGCAAGAAATGCTTCTGGTCGTTGCGCACTGGTATTGAAACTAAAAATTGGTTTTGTGTCTTTATATGATTCTATTCCACAAAAGCAGCAGGAGACATAAATGTGTCTACCAAATGACTTTCGACTCGTGATGCTGCCGTGACACCTTTACCTATAAGAAAAATGAAACTCCCCGCTACAGTTCTACTTTTACATAGTATATCTTTCATATATCACATTCAATCTCACTAATGTATTTCGCATGTAATGCTCTACGGTTCGATGTATGATTGATGATTCGCACCTAAAGCACTACGCTTCGACTAGACTTCTATTTTTCATTAGCGCAAAAATTGTTTTGAATACACCTAGACGATGTTTGCATATAATACGCGAGTTAAATTGTTGCAACGATTAGGTGATGTGTTTTCCTGTTCTTACTTTTTGTCTGGATCTTTTTTCTCTCTATGCATTTTTTCGTTGGTACGTTCATTACACATTTCATTTTTCGAAGAATTTTGAGTGTAATATATACTCATAAGTGTCTGAAATATATATATTATAGTGTGATATATTAATATAGTGTGGTGGGTGTGGTTATTCATATATTTGTTATATCTTCACCTAATGGATGGCCTGTGGCACACAATCGACCAGGGGCGCGGCCAAAGTGGCACGGGAGCCGTAACACCCCCACAACCAAGTGCATTATTCGTGCCCCTAAACAATGACAGAAAACTGAAGTCCACGTTTTTATGTGTGCAAGGTGCGTTTTAGTTGTACCGCCCTAGCACATTCACTGTCCCCCGTCGAAAATTTTCTGGCTACGCGCTTGAGCCCTGTCAATGTTTAAAGCAATTATTCAATACACCTAGAATAAGTGTACGTCTATTCTTCGAGTCCCCGAACTCCCCGAATTAAGCTGTTCCCTTTTACAGGTGTAACGCCACAACCTTCAGCGCTTATTCTTAGGTCGTCAAAATCAGTCCCCTACTTTAGTTTTATACTAAAGCACTGTCGAACATAGACTAGACATCTGATATTAGTGATATATGTAGAAGCAAGCAGTTTCCGATACTATCCCTTGTCATAAGACGGGTACATGTTGCGCTAGCATCATCTGCTTAGTCCGAGCGTGAATACTCGTCGTTAACGGCAGCATTAAGTAGAAGAAAAGCAAGACTAAGACAAAAAACTATTGTTGCCGTGAAATTCGTTCGTGGGAGCTTTACGCGCTAATATTTTTAACTGAATGGACGTTTACGCACCTGTTTCTATTGATTTCCACGCTATTTTGCAACAATGTAACAGACATTGGTAGTGGGGTTGTATAGAAGCTAAAGACCTAATCAAGTTGAAGGGTATAACGGTGTAAGTAAAGCGATATTCAACTTGCTAATTCTAAACCTTGGCCTTAGTCTATGTTAAAATTCATATGTGGAACTTAAACCAACGTAACTGATACGACGCCCCACCTCCCTCCCCCCGAACCATCAAGCTGCTAAGTTTTTTAATGAAATAACTTTAGGTCCCTCAGTTTGACTTCGATCAAGACTAATAATCAGCTTTACTAACGTAGCCGATGTTCGAATAATTAGGCGCATATAATCCCCGATATTTTCACCAAAATTCCATACGACTTCTACAAAAGAATATTGGGAAATTATCAATGTAATGGGTCGGATGCGGATGCTGTAATACATATATGTAATCACGTACGGCAAGTTAGTCTCTGTGCCTTGACGATAACAGCCGTAACGTTTAGAGTTAGTCCCACTGCTTAGTCTTTAGATTTAACAGTCTTAGTTTAGACATTGGTCGAGAAGCCTAACATTGTAACAACAACTGCTACAGGTCTCCAAAACGACGTAAAGATTACGGTAATCTAAAGGTTTAGCTGTGATTATTTGCTAAAACAAGTGATCCCCAAATTATCTGCTCATTAACCTGGAGAATTTTTACGGAAAATGCTGCGTCCCAAAATTTTGCACGGTCATATTTTGATTAATCTCGAAAGCATGCAGAGCTGAATGGAAAAGTAATCGGAATAGTTTTGTACGTTTTATATTACGTGCTCTATCACAATAAAGATTTGTTTGGAGTTTTGACTGGTTTAGCGTGGAAATGGGCTATAGGATCTAATATAGGTTTAAAAACATTAAACTGATATGTAGAGTTATATCATTCCGCGTAACAGCGTCTGTTTTTATTTTATGGGTGTTTAATAAGGAGCGATGCGGGAATGAAAGATAACGCGGCGGGGCGGGGCAAAGTTTCCTGTACCGCTTCCAACTCTGCTGTACGCTCTAGTGTTGCAGAAATCCAAGCATCGTACACCCAACTGGCGTACGCCCAATTGCCACTCGCCCAAAATGTCGCACGACCAAATGGCAAAGAGCCAAAACACCCGTGGACGTGTTCTACCTATTTCTTTGCGCTGGATTGTGAGTCAATAATGGTTTGTACAGGCCAGCCAATATTTTTATGCGTGGGTAAATAGGTGACGCAACCAGCTATACTATTTTGCAATATCGCATAAAAATTATTACAGAACGCTTTTTTTGGTGAAATGAAATTCAGTGCAAAATTGTTGTGGAACACTATGCTCTGTGATTAAAACCAAGCCATTTTGCGTTCATAAAAATTCAAAAAAAATCACCGAAATTTTGAGAATAAAACAAAGCTATATGGTCGATTTTTAACGGCACTATGTATTAAACCTGTTCGGGAACACAGAATAATTCAAATGCAAGGCTGTAGAAAGTAGGAAACCGACTTTCTGCAAATTTAAAATAACCAAAATTCCATTCAAGCACTACACATACTTTCTGGCACATGAATTTGGTTTTGGTTAGCGAAACTCGAACGAAACGCAGAGTTTTTCTTGTAAAAAAGGATTTCGATTCGATATCGGTTATTCTTCCTTTTACGTCTACTTCTTGGTCCTTTTTACTCGAGAAAGTTATTTTTTGTTTATTTTACGTTATATTGTTTTGTTTTTACAAGTCTTAAAAGAATCAATGCAACTTGTTTTAAATATGGAACGGTTTGATGAATTTTTTAATTTACTTGAGCTATTTGGATACCAATTGTGCTAAATCATGGTTTATGTGCCTACGTGTGTTCTTGAATGGGAAGCGGCAGAAATTCGGATGTAAAATAAATATATAATGTGTGTGCCATTTATAAAACATGACATATATTATGAAGATACAGCACAAATGTGGTAGTAGAAAACTAGCTGGGGGATATCGGCAAAATGTGGATAACATCATATAAGGAATAAAGGTACCATGACTATCATAATTTGATCAAAATACCGACACTCAGCCGCAACTTTAATATGCTGGAGCGATTTTCAAACAAAAGAAAACGGAGTTCACTGCACAAAAATACAATATTAAGTAATTTATACACAATAAAATGTTATTTTTGCTAGAAGCAGCAAGCTCATAAATCAAAAAAGAGGGAAATACCTCTATTTATATTTCAGTTTAATATTTCAAGCAAATTTCATGCACTCTGAAAAATCAAGTTTTAAAAATTTGCCGAAATGCACTTAGTTTATTAGCTTGAAGTAGAGTATTAGTGCCAACAAATTCGAGAAGTGAATTCTGTTCGATTATTCCTTGAGTTGACTGAAATGTTTTGATGCTTTTTTCTAGTCTTAGGTTTATATAACTTTAACTTATAATCTCTCCTGCTTGAGTCAGAATAGTGAACAAGTTTACTAATATCTAAACCAACTTGGTTGTGCAAACATTTGAATACCATTTGCAAGTCAAAGCCGGGTCGCTATTCTTCTAGAGATGCTAGATGTAGATATCTCAGACAAAGTTAGATATAAGCATGGCCCAAGATTTGTCTTACCATATAGTCTGCGAATAAAATAACGTTGACAATTTTCAATTGCACCGATGTCAGGTAGGCAGCACGGCGACCTAACGAGACTAGAATATTCAAGCTTTGTTCTAACGTATTCTACGTAGACACGTAAAAGACTAGCATACTTTTGTGTAAAATATCATACTAAAATCTTATCGAAAAAGCATATTTACTATATGATATTTTTTGCAGATATATCTGCTGTTGAAGGAAAGCTTAAGTATTTCGTTGAAATACTCCAAGATCTTTGCAAGCCTACTCTTGGCAGAATATCACTGTAAAGTGATTAGCATGTTTGGGGGTATTTTCTTCCTATGTGCAGAATACTACGCTTGGATGCAGAAATTTGCAATTACCACGAATTTGCCCAACTGTACGGCTGTACGATTTAACAATCATCTGCAAAATTTGTACAGTCTACGGTAATATGCACAATATCATTTGTATACATATATATGAAATGAGGTTGAGACCAAACCCGCTTCCCTGGAGTACATCTGCGGTGACTACAAGCGAGTTAGGAAATGGTTTTTTCTAACGATATAACGTTACGCTCTTCAGGACATCTTGGGCCAGCTGTGCCAACCACAAGTCCAGAGTCAACAAAGCTTGGTCCAGTCTAAATTCTGTGCAATGTGGATTTTCGCATTAAAACCCGTGCTGTTTTCGATTAATAACTTATTTGATCTGACATGTTTAAATAAGTGCTCGTTTATAACACTTTCTGCGGCATTAGCAATATTAGGCGTTAGTGAAATATATCAATAGTACAGTGGGTCCGAAGTGTTTGTGTTTCTTAAAAATAGTCATGTATGAAATGTACAAAAATGTAGATGTACCTAATGTATAAAAATTGTAGATCTCTGCGTAGCGTAGCATTTATAAATTACAAACGTCCAAAAACGGAGTACAACAAATAATTAACGGTTGTAATTACCTACTGGGTAAACCCAACGGTCAATATATATTTTAGCTATGCATGCGCACACCAAGCAAATGTGTATAGTCACTACCACTGTACGTTAGCTGCATGTTTTATCCCTACTATTTCGCGTAAAATGTGGTATCGTCGCAACCGTTGCTCTTTTATAGTGTTAATTGATGCTTAAGTCCAATTTAGATAAGTACACTTGGGTTCGCCTTTGGTCAAGTTGGTTCACGATTGTAAAAACGATGAATGCACACAAATAACGATTTTGCTAATTAATACCGTATTTTTCTGAGCGCGTACACGGCAAAACCCGATTACTAACCACATTTTTGTGCATACTACAATACACACATGGACCTCGATCATAGCTTTGCGATTCAGGATGTCCTTTCGTAAACGACGGATAACCATATGAAATGGAGAAATTTCGGCGTATGCAAATTCCGTTCCCACATGACAAAGTCCATGTTCTCGCTCAAAAAATACGAATACCGATGGCATAAATGTGAACGTAAATTCAGTTTGTGATTTTTATAAAATAATGACGGTGTAAGCACCTGAAGTGCGGCGTCTCACATAATATGATTCATTGGTACAAAAATAGCTGTGATGGCTACCATTTATCGTTCAAGGAATACATAGTCATGTGCTCTCAATATGTGTGTAAGTGTAGCATAAGTATGCTTAACATCTGCAGTTGATGCACGAAACATAATGTGATTCCTGCACGCTACCAGGGTAATTCTATTGTCTTCCCCTCAGTCAATTTCGATGGTATTTATTGTATCGGCTATACACAGCAGACTTCTATCTTCTACTACAGACAACATGTTTGCATCGGCTATATACATTACTTTAATCCCCTAAAGCCAAAGATTTGTTCTTTGAAGTGACGCCAGTCATACACTAGCGCCAATCTTCTTGGTGTATTCCGTTGGCACTGTTGTAGGAAGTTATGATATCACTTTGGTAGCGTGTCATGTTTGACGATTATATAGTCCTGCTCCAGCAGCCCTGCATATAATATTCATAACAAAAGCCAAGATTTTTTTCGGCGTTTTTAGCAGAAATGCTAATATGCGGAATCCTAATATCGGGTATACAACATGGACAGCGCTTTGGCATTTAACTTGAATCGGTTCTGTTAAACTCACTCCTTATCGAGCTCTTTTTCAGCATGATAAAGAGCGTCGCCGGCAGCGGTTGTTCCACCGATATGTTGGACTGCTCGAATTTGGGCGATTACCTCTTCTTTAGAGTTGAAATCTTTGAATTGGAATTCCGTTCGTGCACTGCCGCGACGGGCGAAAGTTACCATACCGACGTTAGCACGACCGGGACCAATATCCATTCGATTAACGATCTGCAAAATTAAGAGTTCACCATAAAAAAATATAATTTAAAAAGAATGGTATTTTTTACTGGTTTGACATAATTTTGTTTCAAATTTCAAATATTGTCCAAATAATTTCGGGACGGCTTTACGCCAAAACATGAGGAAATAATCGTAAAGTTTTTGGCGATAAGAGTGTGGTTAAGTGTAAAGACTCTACAAATTTTCAGATGATGGACTGAAAGCGAAAATTATAAACAATTCCTGCTGACAGAATGGCCGTTGAAGACTAACCTGTAGTAGTAGACGAAAACAAGAAACCATCCAAATCTTTTTAAAAGCAGAGTCTGTCCATAGATTTTGGGTGTACAGGAAGATGTTCATTTTGGTTCTATCTCTAGGACTTTGAACGTCAGAAGTCACTACCAACTGTAAAGTCATATAGTGACTCAACACCAAGTGCTCAAGTTTTTTTATCAAAACAATATATTGAAGCCAACAGAATTCGTAACACAAAAATTTGTTCACAGCAAGCACCCGCTATATGTATAGAATAAATATTCAAAAACTATTTCCTGAAATAATACATATTCACTATGTGAAACTTTCCTAGGATTGTGGACCTGGGAATTATAATGAATTATAAGGAACCTAACCAAGTATAAATATATATATATATATATTTACAGTACCAATATTAGATAGAATACAGAACTGCTTGGGAAAGAGGATTCGCAATTACCGGAAAATTTTTACAACACAAAAATATGAACTAAAGAAGCAAAAAATGGTTGTGAACGTCTAACAAGGTTATGATAAAAACCGCCATTTCTAAGACGGCTGCGAAAATACGCTTAAAAACCAATGATTACAATAGCGTTAGTGTAAATTTGTAGAATTAAGCCAAATACAGTTAAATATAGTAAACGCGTACCTTAATAGCTCTTTCGAGCTCACGTCGGAACACTTCAGTTACGCTTCCAGATGAATCGATAATAAATAAAACATCGATAGTGCAGGCTGTATGACGAAATAAAAAAATTAACATAACAACAGCGCTAAGTTATGGTAGTAATGCATTATTTAGCTTAAGATGTGTACGACTGGGCCGGATTTCTCCACAGTCTGTCGCAGCTCTAAAGCCAAACTTGGCTAGCCGCGATTACCCAGCGTGTCATTTTTGGGCGGCCCCAGACTCTACAAACATATTAGCTAACAGTAGGGCGAGGCTGAGCAATTGTCGCAAGGGCCGGAATCGGCTCTAAAACCTAGAAAGATATGACTACAAAGGAAAATCGTGGAAAAATGGAAATTGGTGATACATATGGTCATATATTCCTAAAACATCCTTCCAGTTACAATACTATAAATTTCGTGTATGAAAGATAGTGTTTTACATAGCCACTAGGTTGGTTTATAAAAGGCGCCTAAAGAAAGTTTTTGAAAATAGCGATATTTACGTATTTATTTTTGCTGAATTTATGCGTCTTCTTTTAAGTACTACTAATCTTGCATTATTTAGGCCTAGACCTAAATATTTTACCTGCCACACATTTGGTAAAACTGAACGTAATAAATATTTTTTCAGAGGTCCGTCCCGGCTATCAAACCCTAAAACATAGCCGCTTCCGGCTTGTACAAACATACTATCATAGCTTAGCTATTTATTTTATTTATAAAGGGCCGGATTTGGCTACGCCTTTTACTTTACTTATTTTACTGCATAAAATATATGGCAAATGGACGAACCTGAAATCTTGCAGCCTCAACCAAAAAACGCTGGAATACCTTCTGGAGTCCTTGGAGGGTAAGCCGAAAAACGACCACACCGTTTTAGAAAGGTAAAATAAATGGCTATGACCTAGTGCTACACACCTTTACAAATTTTTATGTTCTCGTAGTTTAACTAATTTTACTTAAGTCACATTTAGCAAAATAGCATTGATGTACAAGTATATGTGGTTATCCATGCTATTGCATTCATATAAATAATGTTTTCATTAAAGATAAATGACGAGTCATCAATCTATGCTGAAATTTGTTAAAACTTGATTCTGTGTTTAGTGAAACACCTGTACGCAGTGGCACGTATGGTAGACGCCAATTTCTCATATAAGATAGCAGAAAAATTTATGTTATTTTTAGTTTATTTTGTTGGAAATAAGTTTTGGGTGAAATTTAGTTCAAAATTGCAACAAAGCTTATGATTTTAATGTAATACACCCAGTGTTCTATGTTCTTTGGCTCCTGTATGGCAAATACAACACACAGCCGTAGTTTTACGCGACGAACATACAAATAATTGGGAGAACTAAATAGTATTGCAGTTCAAAGCAGATATGAAAACCGTACGATGCTCCAGAATCAGGAAGCGCGGTCAAAGTTTGTTTTAACAATTTGCTAAATTCGACTGATCAAACCAAAATTAAAAATTTCAGCTGCACACTCGCAATTACAATGACGATTTCATTCTGCTTTAAATGCCCCTTGTAGATTTGATCATAACACTATATTTAAACGTTGGAACATTTTCCATCTTCTATTTTTTGAAACACAGTGAGCGTAAACTAATCGGGTCTTTGCTTTTAGCCCCGCCAACTACCCCGCCTCGAATTTGGCCAGTTTTGAAGATACAGAGCTGATTTTGGTATCAATACCAAAATCAGCTCTGTGTCTTCAAAATTGACCAAATTCGGGCTGGCGGGGGGCTAAAAGAAAAGACCCAACTAATCTAACAACATCAGTTACAGGTGACTAAACTGATTTTCTTACAAAAATCGCCTAGCCTGAATCTCTTCGTGCAAGCTGGATAATTTTCCAGCAGTGGTCGCTTTCCTATTTTAGATTAAGAAATCTGTATTAAATAGATTTCAGTTAAAAAACAAAAATAAAAGCGCGCTAAGCACCACTAACACGAAGGTGCAATGGGTCTAGGTTTAGGCCTTCTTGTCATTGGTCTTGGCCGTGGCTCTTCTTTTTGCGTTGTCCACCGCACGGGCGCTCGTGTTGTGCGGATCGGAGGTCTTGTACTCCGTGGCGGAAGAGGTCCGCAGCCTTTTCCAAGAATTGATCGGAAGTAGCGTTCGACTTCGCTTTTTGACATATAGACGAGGTCGTTGTTGTCGTTGCCTGTGTACATTCTTAGCTCGATGAGGAATGGATTTACATCGGGCCTTGACGCCGTAACAATTGTCACACCGGAGTCTCGAATTTTTGATGTAGTTTTCTGAAATTCACAGCAATGCTTATTGCCCGATTAGCTAAAACGTACACAGCCGCGATACACTGCTGTAAACATGAATAAATTTTTTTTCTTTGCCTGTGTACATATAATAAAAAACAATTATCTATAAAGCTTTGAAAGAAACTATATAAACTACCTAGACAGATTATGATACGTAATGCGAAAAATTTTGCCGATGGTGTATTTTAAAACGTCATATCATAACATAAAGTTAATTGAAATTCAATGATAAGTTTCAACCCAAAAATCACATTCAGATTAAGTCATTTAGAACCCCAATATATAGACCACTCGAAACCGACAAAAATGTGCTTATCTAAAACCATATGCAGAGACTCGTCGGTAAAAATTGGACTGTAATTAATGACTTGAAAAACCAAAATAAACAAAAACTATATATATTACGATACAACGAAGCCCTGGTATCCTGATGCCTAGCTATGTCAGTGAAACAAGATTAGCCCATTTGAAACTGCCATTATATTAAAAAACAACTATATGTAAATTGAGAACTAAATGGAGATTTGATTGATCCTTGGTATATCACTTTCAGTTTGGACACAGATAAAATTACTAAAAAGCACAACTAAGAGGCACAACACAACTAACCATATCTTAGCTACAAAATAGTATTATTTATGGTTTATCCTCCTTAATATAAAGCTGTCTTATTATTACGTATTATCTCGAATTTGGTGTTGTAAACGCTCAGAAGTACAAAGTTGGGAAAACTATCGAAATAAAACAAAATCATTGTTGTTCTGAGACCAGCAAAACCCATTGTTTAGCTTAGGTTTCGATTAGCGTATTTCCATATTGCTTGAATCGGAGGTGCAAGTTAGACTCTACAAATCTACCTTTTGTTCAAGTTATAGATCATCCACTTTACAAATGAAGGAGACAAAAAATTTACAGAAATTTCGTGGATGGTACATCTCACCAACAAATGTGAAAATTTGTAAGTGTGGCGAAGGTTGACCACATGTCACATAAACGATTTTAATCCCGTCATGGTTGCTTGTTTGAACTACTAATGTGGCCAAGATTGTTCTATTACAGCATGTTCCCTTACATGCCCGCTTTATTTTTCCCACGGTTACCGCTATTTCTTATTCAAATACAACCTTAGAGAAAGGCATCCACGTTTTCCTAGCACAGCGAAGCTTCAAATGCCACCTACGACTAAATCATTCCAAATATTCTGCGAGTGTCCATCGGTAATCGCCAAAAATACAACATTAGCATGGGGTCTTCGCCGGTTTAATTCCGTTTGGACCAGACCAAAGCCATCGAGAATGTTCGTAGAACTCCCAATGTGGTGTAATTGATCGATTGTTTCGATTACTTTGTCCCGACGTGACCCTATTGGTGTCCAGCCAAGCTCTTTTATGGCATGTTTCGAAAATGTAAATATGCCTGAAAAAAATTAAAATATTATCAACAAGCAAGTGTTTTCGCCGTAGGAAATTCATTCTGTTTGGGTGATATTTCCTGAGGAACATGGTGTGCAAGCTAAAATTGTAAACTGCTATAATTATATTTCTTTCAATATAAATAATATACTCAGCCTTATAAACTTTGAGTTAATACCTATTGCATATTTTATTATTTATAGTTGGACTTTATTTCTACAAATAATTTATTGAGCAAAAATCAATTTTATCCTCTAGTCGCTCTAGAGATGCCTAGATCGTATCCAAAGATATTTAGCGATAAACGAGCATCATCTTGGTTACATTCATCCACAGACATATGCAAAATGGGATTCTAAATTTGCACACCTTAAAGTGAAGATTTTGAGTGTTCAGTTTAGCTAAAGACTGGATGGGTAAATTTTACACAATTATTGTGCTTACAAGTCCATGTAAAGTAGTGATGCCGTTTCTATATATATGCATCGGTTGGGGACAATTAGCTAGACAATACACGTTTTTCATTTTACGTTTTTATGGATTCAAATTCCGCAGCTGTTATCATGGATTACTTGAAGTCGAAGATACCACGTTAGCTCAAACTTTACAGAGTTTTTAATTCGGCACTCAAACTGTATTCGTCAAGATATTTATTATTTGATATATCTATCTCTCCATAAATAAATAAAGGCACGTAACTCTGTTCCAGGACAAAATATGTGTTAATTTTGTTTTATAACTTAGAAACTGTATTTTGGCATAGTTTGCTGGATTTTAGCACTATCTTGTTTTTATAACTTAGGAACTGTAGTTTGGCATAGTTTGCTGGATTTTAGCACTATCGTAAGCATCACTTATTATATGGTATAAGAATATTTTGCCGTAAATAAACTAAAATGATGATGATAACAAAATTCAACAGTCGCAAGTGGAACAGTTATTTTATTTCTGTTGTTACACAGCACAAATCTAAAGTCGCACATTTTCAGATTTTTGGATTTACGCTGCACTAGTATTTTCTGTATGGAGTGAACACGCTGTAAAGTAATCAACTTGTTTTGATATTCCACTTTCGCTAGTAAGGAGACTGTACGTTGGATGTAACAACAAGTAGGTAGATTTTAAATTAGTTGAAAGTACATCTCACAGCTAAAATGACTTACTTGCGCGAGCGTCAGCACCAGCATCATCGAGGGCGTTGACAACTGATCGAGCAACGTCGAAATTGTAATTTTGTATATCGGCTACGGAACCAGAAACGTCTATGAGAAATGCTACGTCAATTTTGCAACTTCGACATGAAATATATATGAAAAAATAAATGAAACTTATCATTTTGGGCACATATGTTCACCGTAATTTGAGAGGAAAAGTATTTCTTAGAATATGTGAGCAAATAATTTAATCAAGCTAAACATATTAGTGCATAGTTATTAGGAATAAACTGACTATAAAATTATGAAAAATAACGAAATAAATGAACTTTTTGCAATTTCAAAAATGCTAAATTGGTTAAAAGTTAATGACACTAAATTGGAAAAACATTAAAAAATATGAACAAATTCAATAAAATTTCAAATATATTAAATATATTTAACTTCAAAAATACTAAATAAAAAACACTAAATTCGATATATTTCCTAACGAAAATCAAATATAAAATAGAAGTGATAGCATATCGAGAATGAAATAAAATGCTTATGCACTGATGATCCACTTTATAACCTAAGTAAGAGGGGATGAAATTAGTTTCCAAAAAATTAAAATTACTGGACGTTGATTGGACCTATAACATTACTAGATGAGTGAAATTTATTAAAACCCCCAAATTTTAAATTATTTGTTAGGAATTACTATATTAGGTTACTAGAACTAAGAAAATTACTGGGTTCATTTTATGTTAAAAGGCACACAAATTTTAAAATTCATGAGTTTTAAGTAGCACCTTGCAAATGTGTGGGGAATTTTTTACTCCTCTTGGTTTCACTACGAATGATCACTGCATCACAAATACATCCGAAAAGCTACTTTTTAAACAATAACACAAAACATTATAAATATTTAAATCTAGAGTTAAGAATATGGGATATATTAAGACATTCTTTAACAAAATAATTGGTTTCACGATTGTATTTGGTAACTTTACAGCCCGCACTGATACCGTTTTGGCTGATAGTTCTGAATGCAAACTCACTTTGAGCATGGATATACCGTGGAAGCACCTAAAACAATAAAATATCATACTGATTAACGTTATGCTCTCTTTTACTAAATAGCTTCATATGTAACAGGCCCGTTCCGGCCCGTTACGGTCATTTTGGAGGATTTCGGCGTCAGAATGGCCCGAACGCGTCTCAAATCGAACCAGACAAAGGATAAGGGAATAAAGTCTTCAGGTGTTGCATGGTGCCATGGTGGTCGACAGTTGCGTTGCGTATTGTTGTATAGTACATACATTTTGCCTTTGTTATGTTTTGTCATCTATATGACCTTTGCCATTGCATGGTTTATTGCACGATTGTATGTAATTGGATAGGCTCATGCGAGCCCAGAGGATTTGTGATAGGTTAGCTGGTCAGGTTTAAGAGGATAAGGAGGTTACAAGAATCTTTGACCAGATTGAACAGAAGACCCGAACGGAACTCGACCAACAACCTCTGTTTCCCTTTTAGAAATTCAAAATTTAGACCGTCCGGGAATAGGAGGCCTTTGATAATTTAAGGGGTCGGAAAGTGGTCGAAACCAGGACTATCAATTTTACCTGGTTCGAGCAAACTATTGCCAAATGGTCGCAAAAGTAAGCTGAGACAAATGGGTTACGGTAGTTTCCGATTATTCGGAAATAACGGACCTCGGGCCTGTTTATCGGTCCGTAACCGTCCAACGGTTCAGATTTACCGAAAATGTCCCGAGTACGTTTCGGTAGAGAATCTTTCGGGCTCTCGAACGAGCTCACAACGTCGCAGATCGCTGTAGGATTTCCTGAGATATTCTAGGGACGAACAGGTGAACATTCAATTTTAACAGCCAATACTTACGCTAGGTTTGGCTGGAGACCATGGTTCCGAGTGGACATAACCCAGGCTTGTATCGAAATATAGTTATGCATATATATGTGTACTGCGTGACCTTCATGACTCGCTGTGTCTATTTGTCCGCCCCACCGTGTCAAAACCTTTCTTTTATAGCATCCTTTGAAGCCCAAATTTGCCCGACCACCATACTAACAACTGGTTTTTCTGGTTACCATTGGGTCAATGATGAAAAGTACGCGTGCTCCCAATTAGTCTACCTATCTAGGCATCTGACGAGGCCCCGCGGGTCTCGATCTGGCCAGTCATCCCGCTGCCATATAACCTATTTCTTTGCTTTATAATGTACTACGAAAATTCCACACAAAAGGCCGTCTGTTTGTACCAACGTCATATTTGACCCTTGACCCTAACCCTGTTCCTGGCGAGTACAACGATATCCGGCGGGTCTTTGTCCGACTTCGCGTTAGCCCGTTATGACCGACAAAGTGCCCCCCAAAGTTGGCCTACTGACAGAAAGTGGGTACAGACCAACCGAAAATTTAACCCCAACCCAAAAGTAGGCATAAC
>JASANE010030646.1:0-25138 GCA_030248225.1 Trileptium ribeirensis | reverse complement strand
ATAATGAAGTAGCTCATATGTACTGTTGGCTGGCTTCACATATAAGTATTTTTAATCAAAATAATAACTAATTGTACGTAATAGGAAAGAAGTTTGCTTATAGAAAACTAAAGTGGCTTGTAATCATACTAATTAAGAGTAACCTGTGGGTTGCTACTAACAGTTCGTAATATCTTAAAACTTCGGCCCAAAGTGTGAGTCAGAGCGTTACCCGCATAAAATGCATTCGGGAGCAATTGTATCAAATAGGCATCGTATTAGTATAAATATATATCTAAAGACCTAGGTCGAGATACTTCAATTACTCGTGCATAGTCAGCCATTGGGGCATAATTGTCCCAACCTTCATTCGCCCCTAACTTCTATTAGCGTTAAGCTTAGGTTATGTACTATTCTATTGCTCGTCTTATGTAGTTGGTACAATCACGCCCCAATGGCTGACTATGCACGAGTAATTGAGTATTCTCGACCTAGAGTACACAATCTAGTATTTATATTTATAGCTAATACGATGCCTATTTGATACAATTTCTCCCGAATGGCATTCTCACGCGGGTAACGCTCTGACGACACTTTGGGCCGAAGTTTTAAGATATTACTAACTGTTAGTAGCAACAAATATGTCACCACTCTTAGTATGATTACAAGCCACTTTAGTTTTTCTAAGAAAACTGATATTACTACAATTAGTTATTATTTTGATTAAAAATACTTTATATGTGAAGCCAACAGTACATATGACTATTCTCTATCCGTAGATTTCGGAGCAAACCGGAAATTACGGAAACCGTAAGCGCCGTTGTAGTTCCCTACGCAATTATTCGCCTCTGTATCAGTGATAACCATAAAAAGCAAAACCAAATGTTGAGAAAGCTTAGATTTTTTTGACGGCGTGTAGATTCGTGCTTACACGGCGCTCCAACCCCCAGACACTACTATAACACACTAATGACAATATTACTCACAGTCCTGGCAACCAAATATCCTGATTCTCTAGTATCTGGGGTACACGAGTTCGTGGTCTGGCGTACCAGAGAAGTGGTGATAGGTTTCTTAACTTTGTGTGAGTCTACCTTATAAATGTACCTTTCGACCATGGATGTTTCCAGACTTATCTTCATCAGCGTTGTTTTTCATCATTCCATGGTGGAGTAGACGGAACCAACATGAAGGTTTTCATCTTCTTGTCCTGAAATCGTGGCAAAAGGGGCCAACAAGCCAGAATCATCGAAAAAGAAATAGATTTGTGCAGTCTCGCCTTAAATGTTTTCAAAAAGAGGCAGCATGACAACACTGGCTGGGAGGTTGTTCCACATAGCAATGTGTCAATTTGCAAAGCTGTATCTACGCAAATTTGTTTTGGGGGATTGCTTTGGAGTGTAGTTGTAAGTGGAAAAGCACTCAGTAGACAACGATCGACGATAATTTCAAAGAAGTATGAGTAGTCAAATGTTAAAAGTTCATTTATCAATTTGTATATCGAAATAAGATCGTTGCGCATACGTCTATCTTCGAGAGAAGCGAAGGATATTTAAACTGAATTCATATGTTTTGTTTCTGACGTCTTGAATCGTTTTGGTGACTCTATGTTGGACTCTTTCAATGATTGAAACTTCTTTCCTGACGTAGGGCGACCAATCGGCTGATGGCATATTCTAATTGAGGTCTTATTAAACTTTTGTGCAGTAGCACAACTGAACGTTTACCAATATATCTGTAGGCGCGTAGTATTTGAGCCATTGTTTTGTTAGCTTTTGTGGAAATCTTGCTGCAGCGGTTGAAGAATTTAAGATCGGCAGGCAATTGTATGCCAAGATATGTTTAACAGATTCACAGCTCTTTATCAGGGGTATTGTCCATTGTGTATGGATTATGGATGTTGTTGGATCCGAAGTGAATTACGTTGCACTTTGAAGTCGAAAATGCCATTTGCCAGTGGTTTGCCCATTTGGAGACGCCATTTAAGTCTTCTAGTAGCTAGTATACGTCCAGACAGGATTACGTTTATTTATTCGTCTATAAATGGCAGCAGCATCATCGGCGAATTTAGAAACTGCAGAGACTGCACTCATGATCAAAGTCGTCTATGTATATATTGAATAACAATGGGCCTAATGATGTGCCTTGTATGACTCCACTATCTACAGATACCATGGAAGAGGAAACATCGCCTAATGAAACATACTGGAATCTTCTTGTAAGCAATTTTCGCAACCATAATAGGATTTTTGATACCGTAAACATGAGACTTAAAAAGCAGCTTGTTTGTGGGTTACTTTGTCAAATGCTTTTTGCAGATCGACGAAAATCGCATCAGCTGAGTCACCTGGGTGTGAAGTACAAAATCAAGAAATTCCACTGCAGACTGTCGCTATGCCATTCTCTTTCCATGCTCTTCAAGAAAGGTTTAACTGAGTCACATGTGCGAATGACTGGAAAATTGCAAATGTAATTCCATCTGCAAGTCCCTATTCCTACTTATCCGTCAGAATCGACCTATCACTTTAACATGTTCCATTTGCAAACTATTAGAAACGATAGTTGGGCAAGCCTTACAAAAGCATCTAGATGACAATAAGTTATTAAATACATCACAGTTTGGTTTCACAAAACGACGGTCATGTGAGTTACTCTTAGTGAAATTTCTTGACGATATTAGTACTATCCTAGATCTAGGTGATTCAGCTGATGCGATTTTCCTCAATCTGCAAAAAGCATTTGACGAAGTACCCCACAACAAGCTGCTTTTAAAGCTCCACATTTACGGTATCAAAAATCCACTCCTATTATGGTTGCGAAATTTGCTTACAAGAAGATTCCAGTATGTTTCCTTAGACGATGTTTGCTCTTCCATGGTATCTGTAGATAGTGGAGTCATACAAGGCTCATCATACCCATTGTTTTTCGATGCCTTCATTGACGACTTTGATCATTACTGCAGCTCAGCAGTTTCTAAATTCGCCGATGATGCTGCTGCCATTTATAGACGAATAAATAAACGAAATCCTGGTCTGGATGTATGCTCGCTACTAGAAGACGTAAATGGCATCTCCGAATGGGCAAACCACTGGCAAATGGCATTTTCGACTTCAAAGTGCAACGTAATTCACTTCGGATACAACAATATCCGTGATCCCTACACAAAGGACAATACCTAGATAAAGAGCTGAGAATCTGTTAAACATATCGTCATACAAAAGTCTGCCTATCTTAAATTCTTCAACCATTGCAGCAAGATTTCCACAAAAGCTAACAAAACAATGGCTCAAATACTACACGCCTACAGATTCACTGGTATACGTTAGGTAATGCTACTGCACAAATGTTTAATAAGACCTCAATTAGAATATGCCACCAGCCCATGATCGCCCTACGTCAGGAAAGAAGTTTCAATCATTGCAAAGAGTCCAACATAGAGTCACCAAACGATTCAAGAACGTTAGAAAACAACCATATAAAATCAGTTTAAATATCCTTCGCTTGAAGATAGACGTATGCGCAACGATATTTTATTTTGATGTACAAATTGATAAATGAATGCTTTTGACATACTCATACTCTTTGACATTATCGATGATCGTTGTCTACGAGGTCTTCACTTACAACTACACTCCAAAGCCATCCCAAAAACAAATTTGCGTAGATACAGCTTTGCAAATTGACACATTACTATGTAGAACAATCTCCCGGCCAGTGTTGTCTATGCCGCCTCTTTGAAAACATTTAAGGCGAGACTGCACCAAACTATTTTTCGATGATTCTGGCTTGTCTGTTGCCACGATTTCAGGACAAGAATAGCGGGAACCTTCATGTTGGTTCCGTCGACTCCACCATGGAATGATGGAAAACAACGCTAATGAACACGCGTCTGGAAACATCCATGGTCGAAAGGTAGATTTATAAGGTAGATTTATAAACACACACAAAGTTAAGAAACCTATCACCACTTCTCTGGTACGCCAGACCACGAACTCGTGTACCCCAGATACTAGAGAATCAGGATATTTGGTTGCCAGGACTGTGAGTAAATATTGTCATTAGTGTGTTATAGTAGTGTCTGGGGGTTGGAGCGCCGTGTAAGCACGAATCTACACGCGGTCAGAAAATCTTGGTTCCAACATTTTCTAACACCTTTTCTACGTTATCACTGATACAAGGCGAATAATTGCGTCAGGAACTACAACGGCGCTTACGACTTCCGTAATTTCCGGTTTGCTCCGAAGTTTACGGATAGAGAAGTAGCTCATATGTACTGTTGGCTTCACATATAAGTATTTTTAATCAAAATAATAACTAATTGTAGTAATATCAGTTTTCTTAGAAAAACTAAAGTGGCTTGTAATCATACTAAGAGTGGTGACGTATCACTTACTACTAACAGTTCGTAATATCTTAAAACTTCGGCCCAAAGTGTCGTCAGAGCGTTACCCGCGTGGAGATGCCATTCGGGAGCAATTGTATCAAATAGGCATCGTATTAGTATAAATATATATCTAAAGACCTAGGTCGAGATACTCAATTACTCGTGCATAGTCAGCCATTGGGGCATAATTTACCAAACTAATAAACAACAAATAGATGGTCATAACCTCGTTAACACCGATGAAACGGCAAAATGAGGCTGGTACAATCACGCCCCAATGGCTGACTATGCACGAGTAATTGAGTATCTCGACCTAGGTCTTTAGATATATATTTATACTAATACGATGCCTATTTGACCGAATTGCTCCCGAATGGCATTCTAACGCGGGTAACGCTCTGACGACACTTTGGGCCGAAGTTTTACAATCTTACTTAACTGTTAGTAGCAACGAATATGTCACCACTCTCAGTATGATTACAAGCCACTTTAGTTTTTTTCTAAGAAAACTGATATTACTACAATTAGTTATTATTTTGATTAAAAATACTTATATGTGAAGCCAACAGTACATATGAGCTACTTCATTATCCTCAATCACGGTAACAAAAACAATTATATGTGAAACTATAACTAAGGGTAATGTCCACTCTAGTCCAGGACCTGACGGAATATCAAATATGATACTATTCCACTACAGACTGTCGCTATACCACGCTCTTTTCATGCACTTCAAGAAAAGTTTAACTGAGTCACATGTGCCAAATGACTGGAAAATTGCAAAGGTAATTCCAATCTACAAGTCCGGTAATCCTACTGATCCGTCAATTTATCGACCTATCAGTTTCTAGTGTTCCGATCTGCAAACTATTAGAAACAATAGTTGGATATAGCCTTACAAAAGCATCTAGATGATAATAAGTTATTAAACACATCACAGTTTGGTTTCACAAAACGACGGTCATGTGAGTTACTCTTAGTGAAATTTATTCAGCAAAATTATTCATTTATTATCCTCATACCAAGGTGATTCAGCTGATGCGATTTTCCTCGATCTGCAAAAAGCATTTGACAAAGTACCCCACAACAAGCTGCTTTTAAAGCTGCCACGTCTACGGTATCAAAAATCCACTCCTATTATGGTTGCGAAATTTCCTTTCAAGAAGATTCCAGTATGTTTCCTTTGACGATGTTTGCTCTTCCATGGTAGCTGTACATAGTGGAGTCATACAAGGCACATCCAAAATTCCATTGTTATTCAATATATACATAGACGACTTTGATCATTACTGCAGCTCTGCCGTTTCTAAATTCGCCGATGATGCTGCCATTTATAGACGAATAAGTAAACGAAATCCTGGTCTGGATGTATACTCGCTACAAGAAGACTTAAATGGCGTTTCCAAATGGGCAAACCACTGGCAAATGGCATTTTCAGACTCCAAAGTGCAACGTAATTCACTCAGGATAGAGACAACATCCATAATCCATACATAATGGACAATACCCCTATAAAGAGCTGTGAATCTGTTAAGTATCTTGGCATACAGTTATCTGCCGATCATAAATTCTTCAACCGTTGCAGCAAGATTTCCATAAAAGCTAACAAAACAATGGCTCAAATACTACGCGCCTACAGATATATTGGTAAACGTTCAGTTGTGCTACTGCACAAAAGTTTAATAAGACCTCAATTAGAATATGCCATCAGCGCTTGGTCGCCCTAGTTCAGGAAAGAAGTTTCAATCCTTGAAAGAGTCCAACCAAGAGTCACCACCACGATTCAAGACGTCAGAAACGAGACATATGCAATCCGTTTAAATATCCTTCGCCTACAATCTCTCGAAGAAAGACGTATGCGCACTGATCTTATACTGATTGACAAATTGATAAATGAACTCGTAGCATTTGACTACTCATACTTCTTTGAAATTATCGTTGATCGTAATTATAAGAGGTAGCCACTTTCAACTACGCTCTAAAGCAATTGCCCAAGACAAATTATCATAGATACAGCTTTGCAAATCGACACAGCTATATGGAACAACCTCCCAGCCAGTGTTGTCTATGCCCCCTCTCTGAAAACATTTAAGGCAAGGAGACTGCACAAAAATATCTTTCGATGATTCTGGCTTGTGTGCTGCCCCTTCTAACACGATTTCAGGACAAGATGAGGAACCTTCATGTTGGTTCCGTCGACTCCACCATGGAATGATGAAAAACAACGCTAATGAACACAAGTCTGGAAACATCCATGGTCGGAAGGTAGATTTATAAGGTAGACTTATAAACACACACGAACCCCGAGACCTCTCACCACTTCTCTGGTACGCCAGACCACGAACTCGTGTACCCCAGATACTAGAGAATCAGGATATTTGGTTGCCAGGACTGTGAGTAAATATTGTCATTAGTGTGTTATAGTAGTGTCTGGGGGTTGGAGCGCCGTGTAAGCACGAATCTACACGCCGTCAAAAAATCTAGCTCCGACATTTTGGTTTCGCTTTTTATGGTTATCACTGATACAGAGGCGAATAATTGCGTAGGGAACTACAACGGCGCTTACGGTTTCCGTAATTTCCGGTTTGCTCCGAAGTTTACGGATAGAGAAGTAGCTCATATGTACTGTATGTTGGCTTCACATATAAGTATTTTAGTCAAAGTAATAACTAATTCTAGT
Organism: Trileptium ribeirensis; assembly: GCA_030248225.1. NCBI lineage: Eukaryota > Metazoa > Nematoda > Enoplea > Enoplida > Thoracostomopsidae > Trileptium > Trileptium ribeirensis. The sequence continues at coordinate 18,095 of JASANE010030646.1, read as the reverse complement.
AATATATATTAGTTTCCTTGTAGAAAACTGAAGTGGCTTATAATCGTACTAAGAGTGGTGACGTATCACTTACTACTAACAGTTAGTAATATCTTAAAACTTCGGCCCGAAGTATCGAGTGAGCGTTACCCGGGTGAGAATGCCATTCGGGAGCAATTGTATCAAATAGGCATCGTATTAGTATAAATATATATCTTAAAGACCTCAGTTTAGATTACTTCAATTACTCGTGCATAGTCAGCCATTGGGGCATAATTTTTTAGACCGCTTAATTCGCCCCTAACTTCTATTAGCGTTAAGCTTAGGTTATGTACTATTCCTATTGCTCGTCTTATGAGGTTGGTACAATCACGCCCCAATGGCTGACTATGCACGAGTAATTGAGTATCTTGAGCCTAGGTACTTAGATATATATTTATACTAATACGATGCCTATAAAATATAATTAGTCCCGAATGGCATTCTCACGCGGGTAACCCTGTGACGACACTTTGGGCCGAAGTTTTAAGATATTACTAACTGTTAGTAGCAACGAATATGTCACTACTTTTAGTATGATTACAAGCCACTTTAGTTTTTCTAAGAAAACTGATATTACTACAATTAGTTATTATTTTGATTAAAAATACTTATATGTGAAGCCAACAGTACATATGAGCTACTTCTCTATCCGTAAACTTCGGAGCAAACCGGAAATTACCGGAAACCGTAAGCGCCGTTGTCATTACGCAATTATTCGCCTCTGTATCAGTGATAACCATAAAAAGCGAAACCAAAATGTTCAGAACTAGATTTTTTGACGGCGTGTAGATTCGTGCTTACACGGCGCTCCAACCCCCAGACACTACTATAACACACTAATGACAATATTTACTCACAGTCCTCAACAAATATCCTGATTCTCTAGTATCTGGGGTACACGAGTTCATGGTATGGCGTACCAAGAAGTGGTGATAGGTTTCTTAACTTTGTGTGTGTTTATAAATCTACCTTATAAATCTACCTTTCGACCATGGATGTTTCCAGACGCGTGTTCATTAGCGTTGTTTTCCCATCATTCCATGGTGGAGTGGACGGAACCAACATGAAGGTTCCCGCTATTCTTGTCCTGAAATCGTGGCAACAGACAAGCCAGAATCATCGAAAAATAGTTTGGTGCAGTCTCGCCTTAAATGTTTTCAAAGAGGCGGCATAGACAACACTGGCCGGGAGATTGTTCTACATAGTAATGTGTCAATTTGCAAAGCTGTATCTACGCAAATTTGTTTTTGGGATGGCTTTGGAGTGTAGTTGTAAGTGAAGACCTCGTAGACAACGATCATCGATAATGTCAAAGAAGTATGAGTATGTCAAAAGCCATTTATCAATTTGTACATCAAAATAAGATCGTTGCGCATACGTCTATCTTCAAGCGAAGGATATTTAAACTGATTTCATATGGTTTGTTTCTGACGTCTTGAATCGTGTTGGTGACTCTATGTTGGACTCTTTTAATGATTGAAACTTCTTTCCTGACGTAGGGCGATCATGGGCTGGTGGCATATTCTAATTGAGGTCTTATTAAACTTTTGTGCAGTAGCATTACCGAACGTTTACCAGTGTATCTGTAGGCGTGTAGTATTTGAGCCATTGTTTTGTTAGCTTTTGTGGAAATCTTGCTGCAATGGTTGAAGAATTTAAGATCGGCAGACAATTGTATGCCGATATGTTTAACAGATTCACAGCTCTTTATCAAGGTATTGTCCATTGTGTAGGGATCACGGATATTGTTGGATCCGAAGTGAATTACGTTGCACTTTGAAGTCGAAAATGCCATTTGCCAGTGGTTTGCCCATTCGGAGACGCCATTTACGTCTTCTAGTAGCTAGTATACATCCAGACCAGGATTTCGTTTATTTATTCGTCTATAAATGGCAGCAGCATCATCGGCGAATTTAGTAACTGCTGAGCTGCAGTAATGGTCAAAGTCGTCTATGTATATATTGAATAACAATGGGCCTAATGATGAGCCTTGTATGACTCCACTATCTACAGATACCATGGAAGAGGAAACATCGCCTAAGGAAACATACTGGAATCTTCTTGTAAGCAGATTTCGCAACCATAATAGGATTTTTGATACCGTAAACGTGGAGCTTAAAAAGCAGCTTGTTGTGGGGTACTTTATCAAATGCTTTTTGCAGATCGACGAAAATCGCATCAGCTGAGTCACCTAGATCTAGGATAGTACTAATATCATCAAGAAATTTCACTAAGAGTAGCTCGCATGACCGTTGTTTTGTGAAACCAAACTGTGATGTATTTAATAACTTATTGTTATCTAGATGCTTTGGTAAGGCTTGCCCAACTATCGTTTCTAATATTTTGTAAATGGAACATGTTAAAGTGATAGGTCGATAATTTGACGGATAAGTAGGAATAGCGGACTTGCAGATTGGAATTACCTTTGCAATTTTCCAGTCATTCGGCACATGTGACTCAGTTAAACCTTTCTTGAAGAGCATGGAAAGAGAATGGCATAGCGACAGTCTGCAGTGGAATAGTATCATATTTGATATTCCGTCAGGTCCTGGAAATTACACTTACTTATAGTTTTACATATAATTGTTTCTGTTACCGTAATTGAGGATACTGAAGTAGTTGTGGTAGAGCTTCTGTTAACAATCAGGTCCTGGACTGGAGTGGACATTACACTTACTTATAGTTTGACATATAATTGTTTCTGTTACCGTAATTGAGGATACTGAAGTAGTTGTGGTAGAGCTTCTGGTAACAATCAGGTCCTGGACTGGAGTGGACATTACACTTACTTATTGTTTCACATATAATTGTTTTTGTTACCGTAATTGAGGATAATGAAGTAGCTGTGGTAGAGCGTCTGTTAACAATCAGGTCCTGGACTGGAGTGGACATTACACTCACTTATTGTTTCAATTATAATTGTTTCTGTTAAAGTAATTGATGATAATGAAGTAGTTGTGGTAGAGCTTCTGTTAACAATCAGGTCCTGGACTGGAGTGGACATTACACTCACTTATTGTTTCAATTATAATTGTTTCTGTTACCGTAATTGAGGATACTGAAGTAGCTGTGGTAGAGCGTCTGTTAACAATCACGCTTGCAGACTCCGTCGTAAATACACTGCTGAAGGATTTGTTGAATATTTTAGTGATAGCTTGGTCATCTGATACAGTGTTATTATTGAAATTGATCACGGTGGGCCTGCATCTTGATTTTGTTTTGTTGTTAACGTAGAAATAAAAAGGCTTCGTTTGTCGATTAATGTTGTCAGCTAATTTTTTTCATAGTTCCAAACAGATGTTTGAATACACTTGTCGACCCAGCTAGCAGTTTTCTGATAGTTTTCATAAGAGCAATGTGTGTTATGTTCCTTATACTTCTTAAACGCTCTACGTTGCCTTTTAATGGCTTCATACTTCGCGTGGTCAGCCCATTTCGGTCGCTTCATATCGCTACAGGTTTTCTCGGTAAAGAAGAGTTGACTTGTTCCAGACAGGTTTTGATTTTAATCCACATTGTATCTACAAAATCGTTGTCTCGATTTGTAAGGTCACTGTTATTTGATTGTTAACAACGGTCCAATTAACTTTGTTCCAGTCGATTCTACATGCCAAAGTTCTTTGTTTAACAGCAGAGTTTGTCTTTATGTTAAAACATACGGCGAAATGATCGCTGTTAGCTAGTCCTACATCTGTTTCGATATCAGTAATAATGTCCTTGTGGTCGCAGAAAATTAAGTCGAGTACATTTGATTGCCTGGTTACGCATTGCATTAGACCTATATCTGTAATAGCAGCAGTAAAAGTTTCACTGCTTACCGGATATATTTGTTTAGTCCAGTCAATGTTTGGATAATTAAAGTCTCCAACGACAACAATACGATCGTTATGTAGCGTTAGCAAGTTTCGAATTATATTGCATGGTATGGTGTTGAGCTCTAAGTCATTATTTGGCGAACAGTAAATACATACTATAAGCAAAGAAAGATTGTCAATATAAATCCAACAGCCGCAAATGTCGCGGTAGTTATCGGGACAATTACTAGTAGCACAGACGGGTTTTAGGCATGAGTTAACAAAAAGTATACATCCTCCACCTCTACTACTTATTCTGTCTCTGCGAAACAAAGAGTAATCAGAGATCGAAAGTTCATAATCACTTACATCGAGACTGCACCATGTTTCTGTTATAGCAACGATATTTGGCTTGTGAGTGCGCACATACACGTTTAAATAATCGAGTTTACGTATCAATGACTGCGCATTAAATAAGACACATTTAATATTATAAGACATGTTAGAGTAAATATTTTTAAAAGCAATAGAGTTTTTATTATGGAAATTGTTATGTTCATTTATAGTTCCATTGCAGTTTATGCTATTGCTGGGATTATTTTTATTTTCTGATGTAAACTGTGACTTAGTTACTGTGTACGTCCTTCTAAAGGGACAAAGATACAACCATCAAAAAATTTAATACTTCCCCATTATTTTTCCTTGCCCGAAAAGATTTATAGAGTTTAGTCTCTTCTTGTTGTTGCATTTTGGTAAGATCTCGACGTATACTGATTTTCTTAAAACGGTTATCTGTTACAGATTTCAAATTTTTTGCCGTGTGTATGATATTGTGTACCATGGATTGATTTTCAAGTATTATGTTCAACGGTTCAATGTTTACCGCTTTCGGATTTGCCGACACGAGTTACTGATAACTGTGGCTGTAGCAACAATTGCAACAAGTAGTTGCTTCGTTAAATCAAGATCTAGGTTAGCTCTGTTGATCGTCATATTTGAATCATCAGTGCTATATTCTGGAAGATTAAATATCATAATGTTGTTTTTCCGTCTTTCAATATCTTGAATTTCCAAAATGGCGCGATGAACAGTATCCTCCTGAGCCGGTATGCCAGTAATGATATTCCGATCTTGAACTTCAGATGAAGCAGCAGCATTTGTAGAACTTTTTTGAATAAGTAGGTCTAACTTACCAGATAAGTCGGCTATGGCGTCCTGTTGTTTCTGAACCGTTTTAGCAAGCTCGACCATTTCGCTTTGTTGAATTTGTAATCCAACGAATAGCTTTTAGCGGTCGCGCTGCAACCAAGGCAGGTATAGTGAATTTGTGGGCATGGTTTGACGATTTCTTTATAAGTTGTAGGGCTGATTGTTGTGCATGTTAAGTGTTGGGGCAGAGAGCAGATAGAGCACACCAGGTAGGAGTCATTCAATTGGCGATTTATTGTCTTGTGACAAGCGCCATTTGCGCACACAAGTTCATTATCATCCGTAGCTGACTTGGAGTTACTTCTAGTATGGACATATGACATACTGTAGTATATAAACCTGAATGAGACCCAAGGACTCTGGGAATTTTTGCGGTGGAATAGCTTAGATATAAATACTACCACTGCACAAATAATGTAACTATTGTCGTTTCCATTCCTCATGCAGTGTATATAGCGTCGTATGATTTCCACATTTTATGTGCTATTATGGTACAGACAAGGCATGTGCACCTGATTAAATTACGAGCAATTATCAATTTCAACCTTGACTTTTAAGCTATGCGTTCTAATGTAAGTTCTTGCTGCTGCTGTAAATGTGTGGATAATAATGATTCATGCTTTGCAATGCTGTCCTACTCATGCTGCAGTAATGTAGTTCTTATGATAAGGTAGTCTTTGGCTCAAGCCAAAACACTCGGTTACCACTGCATTTTCAACACGATATGCTGTCGTGCATATATTTGCAATTTGAAATTTTGTCGACGATGAGTTTCGTTTTAAGACAGGGGAAGTTTTGCACATTTGGGTCTGCGAATTTAAGTATATACGATTATCCTAGTTTCGCTAATACGAAAACAGAATTTAGGTGCTGCTACCAAAGCAACTAATAATACTCAATGTGTTAGGTAAACAAACCTCTCCGTGTAATATTTCACGGCAGCTGGACAATGCTTTACCATTTTTCTTTTAAATTCATTTTTCAAAACGTTGTAGAAAAGTTTCGAGTTAAACTATGGAGAAGAGTTTGAGGTTAATCTTTGTTCAAAAAAACTGTAACTGCAGTTAACTCAACTATGGAGAAGAGTTTGAGGTTAATCATTGTTCAAAAAAGCTGTAACTGTAGTTAATTCAACTATGGAGAAGAGTTTGAGGTTAATCTTTGTTCAAAAAGCTGTAACTGCAGATAATTCAAATATAGAGAAGAATTTGATGTTAATATTTGTTCAGAAAAGCTGTAACTGCAGTTAATTCAACTATGGAGAAGAGTTTTAGGTTAATCTTTGTTCAAAAAAGCTGTAACTGCAGTTAATTCAACAATGAAGAAGAGTTTGAGGTTAATCTTTATTCAAAAAAGCTGTAACTGCAGTTAATTCAACTATAGAGAAGAGTTTGAGGTTAATCTTTGTTCAAAAAAGCTGTAACTGCAGTTAATTCAACTATGGAGAAGAGTTTGAGGTTAATCTTTGTTCAAAAATGCTGTAACTGCAGTTAATTCAACGATGAAGAAGAGTTTGAGGTTAATCTTTATTCAAAAAAGCTGTAACTGCAGTTAATTCAACTATAGAGAAGAGTTTGAGGTTAATCTTTGTTCAAAAAAGCTGTAACAGCAGTTAATTCGTTAATGGTTCCACAATCTCAGCATAATGGTTAACGGGGGCACATGGATAATCTTTGAAAATATTGTTGCTCTCCAAATATACTATTCACAATCATTACGATAAACCTGTCTTGTTATTGTAAACTAGTCAAAAAAGCGGCAATCCGAAAGATCACACTATGTATCCAACCAGGGACCTGATGGCTTTAAGGTAACCTTTAAACCTTTGGCCATTAACACAAATGTTTAGATTTGTTGAAATTGTTTACATTTGCGATGAAATTCACGCTTCCAATATCGTAGTTTAATTTACCCCTGCTATCGCATAGCAGGTCGGTCGGCGTTTAGAAGGGCGAGTCTCAACGGATTCCGAGCTTAGATTGGATCCACATTAGTAATGTATCAATTAGTAGTCTGAAGTCATGTAGTTAAACGGGATAAATCACGCGGTATTGTTAACGCATCTCGTAGTTGACGTGATGTCGTATGCATACTCCAAATATCGGTAGTCATGTCATAGGCTGACGGCTGTAGCAAAATAATTAAATTTGTACCAAAATTAAAAATTATAAGCATTATATTATAGTAACAAAAATATTAGCAGAATTTAACGAGACACATTCGAAGACAATACAAAGATGCTGCGAATCCGCTAATCACTTAGTGCAAAATGATTTATATCAGGTGATATCCAGAATGCTTCCAGTATACTAAATCTTTAAGCTAATTCGATTGATTACACGTGTTGCTAAACAGCGGTTGAGTTATATCAGAGCCTGTTGTGCAGTTGTTTAAACCTACTACAACTAATCATGTAGCGCCTCTAGATTTCTAATCGCAGATGAATTGAATAAAATTGCAATATGCGAATTTCATCAACCTGGAACCCTTAGCTTTTGGAGGAATTATTTGCGCCTATTATTTCCGGCTTGTGAGTGTTACCGAGTTTTAGCCGCATTTAGAGTTATTTGAATACACTTGATTTGTCGCTATAAGAGCTTTTTGTCTTACTACTGCTAGCAAAGTTCTGCCAGTGGCAAAATCAAAATCACACTGATCGAAAACAGTATTATAAATTAGCTGGATTAATGGCCTAGGCCCGGGTAGTCTGAAAGTTCGTGATATAGGAATTTCTTACACCGTGTAGCCTAATAGTCAGTGATACAGTTATTTCTTATATGAGTTTCAGCTTTACAACGATAAAGCCTATTTGTGCTATCATTTTGGGTCTGCCATAGTATGATTGATGCGTCTTAATTGCACTTGTAAAATGCAGGAGAGTTTTAAAAACATTTTGTCGTAAACGATATTTAACGGTGTGTGTTTTAAAATAATCTTTTGAACATTGCAGTGATTGAATTAAATTTTCAGCCAAAATTTGTCAAATTTTAGCCTCACTACTGTGTACAAAACAAACTGGAAACGTTTCATATACCACTGCAGCCGATATTTGCAGAATTTAGCAAAGATATCCTCACCGATAGTAAGGATTCTAAAAACAAAAAGAAAACAATTTAATTGCGTTCGTAATTCATAGCAGCTTCGAAACGTCAACAAGGTCATTACATCTTAATCTTGAAGCCTCCGTTTAATCCTATTTCAGATCATGATATATACTTTTTACAAATGGATCTTGAATTTATACTTTTCCGCCAGAGTGTCTTATCTACATAGAAGATTCATGACAAGATGACATGCTATCTAGATCTCACTATGCTGTGGCAATGCTTGCTTGGATTCTGTAAGTTATGAGTATGAAAACGATATAACTTAGGTAAAAAAACTATTGTGGAGCTTTTAGATTTACTGTTTTAAATTTTGGAAATTACGCAATTTCTGTATTAAAAGCGCCACTTTATAGAAAGTGATTACACATAGTTAGTATCGTTTTGTGGCAAACATTTCGGCCTCTAGTTGTGCCCTTCACTACTTTTGTCCACGTTCAAGATAAACGTGCGACGCCGACGGTCCAAATGTATTTCTATTCGTTCTCAATCATCTCTTGTGGTCGGTAAATGTTTAGTTGTTTTGTTGTACTGCCAGGGCTGTGGTATCTCATATACAGCTTCTTCACTTTTTGTTTTTATAATAAACACGAATTAAGATCCATTTGTCATGGTAGATTAGATCTCACCAAAGGAGAGGCCTCTGTATATGTGGGTATGCGTATCTTCGCTCATACCGCTTTAATAATTTATATCTGAATAGCATATAGTTTGTACATATGTTATGGTAGATATAAAAATCATAATACAAAGACGCGTTAATAGGCGAAATTTCCAACTTTGTAAAACAATTATTTGGAAATATCAAATGCTACTGTTACCGTTGGATGATTGATGATTATAAACCGCCGCAGCGTTGCGAACGACGTATCACCGCAGTATGATTGCTATCGTTGTGTAGGGAGCTGAATTTGAAACAACGAAATGGTTATTAAGTTATAAGGTGGCCACACAAGCTTCGTTATTCCAGGCTCTGCTAGTTACTAGCTTTAACATAATTTAAAATGACTGTATCCAGTTTCACCCTATATACGGGCAGATTACCCCGTTAGGCTTGCTACAAGAACATTTGAGTTATCAGCGGGTTTCAGGGTTGGATTTTACAACCTTCCCATATGGCCGCGGTAAGATTAATTGGAGCTCAATCTTTACAGTTTGTAATTTTACAAAAGGTGAAAACAGCCTAACAACATGAATATTTAGGCGTTTTTGACTTGTACCGCACATACTGGCTTTAAACATTAGCAACACCATTTAAGCCTTGTTTGCACAATGTATAGAATGTTGTTTTATCTAGCACAGCGCGGTTTGCAGATGCACAGGAAATTAATTTCGGTATTGATTTTGACATGTGAGTACTGAGGTTGCATTCTGCTGAAATAAACGTTAATCCAAGTGTCGATGATGATCCACTCTGCCCAGGAGTGTAACACTTTTCAAGTTTTTGCTGTTTTCGTCCGCGGCACGCCGTTTTCGTTTTCGCCTTTACCTACTACTCCTGGTACCTTCAGGTTTATAACCCACCACGAGGGTCGTAAACATCACTATGCCCCCTATGTTCCTGGACCACGACTTCCAGACCCTCAGGGTCATGGACCACGAACCAATACTCAGCCCATGTTCATGAACCACGAAATTCAGACCCCCAGGTACATGGGCCATTAACTTCAGACTCTAACAGTCCATAGACTACTAACTTCAGACCCCCGCCAAGATTTATGGGCCACTAACTTACACCCATCCCATGTTCATGGGCCATTGTTTTAGCTCCCCGCCCGCCCATGCTTATGGATTACGTTTTCAGACCCCTAGGTTTATGGAGCACTTTATCAGCCCCTCCCTGTGTTCGTGGACTAGTTTTTGACTTTTCTAAAAATTTTAAGTTTGAAAAAGTGTTCCATGAATATAGCTGTCTGAAAAAGTGTGCCATCAACATGGATAGGGTGTAATGTAGTTGACATATCAACCCGGGTGCCTAGATTTCGTGGTCCATGACATGGGTGGGTATAGGATGGTGGTCCAAGAACCTGGGGATCTGCAAATGTTTGTCATAGAATAGGGGCGGGGTAGATATGTTTATGACCCCGTTTGTGGGTCACAAATCTGGAGGGGGGAGGTAAAGCCGAAAACGACCGCGACGTACCGCGAAGAAAAATAACGAAAACCAGAAGAGTGTTACAAACTTCAGCAGAGTGGATGATTGTCAACTCTTGGCTAAACTCATCGACGCCTGGTATATCACTTATATAATCTGTGTCCGACTGAAAACTGCGTTGACCATTATAGTACGATAAAGGAAATAAAAAGAACAATTTAAGGCTATGTTATACATGGAACAAATTATTGCGTCGAATACTAAAATCAGCAGTGATAGTAACGCAATTGCTTCAGAAGTTCAGGTTGCCATATAGTATGTCTCTATATAAAATACGCCGAGAAACAGAAAATCATGTAATTTTATCAACATATACTTGTATATCACGGAATTCATTGTAAAATTGATTGTGAATGGTGATTTTAATTGTTTATTGGGAATAATGTTGAGTAATTACTAAAGTTTCTACGTTTTTTCAGTTGCTGTACCTCGTTTATGCTTGTCTCGATATTTTCATGATCGAGATATTATGTCACCACTCCTACAACCCATCGCAGGCGAAAGCGGCAACAGATTTCGAACACAAGGCTTTGGTTCACAGCATCAGAGACATCGAATTTATTCAGTGATGCATAATTTTGCTTCAAATCATCATAGCAAAACGAAAATAGTTGAAGAAGGCCGCATCAATAAAACTCAAAATAACGCTTGTAGCAGTCTTCGAAACTGTTTCAAGAAACTGTCGCCAAAGAAACGCAAAATATCAAACCAAATTGAAAATTACATCATCGTTAATGACTGCGCTGCCGGTTTTAACTTGTTGTTACACGTGTCAAAGTGTAAACAACGCGTTTTAAGAGATCGTCTAAGTTTTGCGAAATCACTCAAAAATAGCTTAAATAAAATAAATTTACTTCGAAACGAATCAAGCGTTAAATTGTCGTATTATTCATCGTCTGCGGGTTGTAATACGTGTGTTCTGGATGTGAGCAATGTTTCCAACGTAATAGATAACAAAGCATTTGGTCATAAACGAACGTATGATAACATAAATCGAAGAAATTTGGTTGCATTAACTAAATTTCATTGGGATTTTTGGTCATACCCTACCCGTACAATACAGCTAGATGATCCATCAATATGGAATTTTAATACAAGTGACATTAATTCGGGCAACACACTCCGTCAAGTATTGCCCTCACACATTTCGCATCGACAAAAAATGTATGGCTCACAGTTGCAAAACAGTTTCAAGTTAAAGCAACGCAAACCTAAAGCACTCCGTAGCATCAGAGATTCGGTGTGGAATTTTAAAAACAAATATCTGTTTGAAAAGCAAGCGGAGGCTTCACAAAACTTGGGCATAACGCAGTGAAATGAGGAAAAAGACAGTCGTTAGGGAGAGTCAACGGACCAACAACCAAAGAAAGAAGTGGGGGGGGGGGGGGGGGGGGGGGACCAAGGACCCGATGTGTCATGGGTCCACCGCCGGCCGAACAGTGAAAGAGGAAAAGAAGTCGTGGGGGTGAACAAGGGGGGGCATTGCCCAGGGCCCGAGTGATTCAAATGACTCCCATAGGTAGGAAACAAGGCTAATTTAGCCTTTGGACAGGTGTGGTCCGTTAGAAATGGACTCGCCGTATCGCCCCAAAATCCGATATCACGGCCACAGGAAAATCAACCGGTTGGACGATTGTCCCGCAAGTCATGAAAAAGGACGCTTCAAGACACGTTGCAACTCTGACCGTATCCCGTCGGCTTGAATTACAGGAAACTGTTTTAAATTTTTACTTCCTTTGCTCCCCCCCCCCCAGTCTTAGTCGTTCGGTCAGCCGCACTATCATGTAGGTAGGGACGTCAAACGTTACATGACGAGTTTAGGCATAGGCGCCAATGTGAATATAGCTGGAGCATAAGTTTTCGGAGTTAGAGTCACCTTGCTTAGCTTTGCAACTAGGCTGTCGAGCTCGCGTAGCCGGCACCAAATATCGTTTTACCTCAGCCCCACTTAGGTAGTAGTCGCCCAGAGCGACCCGCGTCTAGGAGCATTGTCCGAAGCACCCTAGGGCCCTTGCTTGCTACGCCCTATAGCTGAAGAAATCGCTAACATTGAGCTAAAGCAAGGATAACCGCCCCTAGCTCACGCACACGCGTGAGGCCGCATGCTCCGCCCTGTCGTCCCCATTTTTTTTACCGTCTTGCGCCCCATATTGCACTGAATTGAACCGACTACCTCGGACTGATGTTAGGTCTCCCGACACACTCAGGGAACACTCGTCCCCTCGCTAACATTTGATCGTGTAAATAAACTTGTATCGTTGACACCGAGTACTGCCTTGTTTTTATCGAGACGATAGGGACTTGTTCTCATTGGTTTGTCCACTCGGACGAGCAGGCACTGCTCGCCATGGCTTGTGGGCGAGAATGTCACAAGCACTGGCGCGCATGGCCTTCTAACCCATCTATTTGTGTTCTTGCCGGATTTCGTAAGTAGAACAAATGGAAAACGTCATCCAAATTTGACCCGTTCACGATAGGACTCAAGAAATTTGTTAGGAACGCTCTCGATTTTAATAAGTTAAAACTTCCACTGGTCAAGGCACCGGTGCGCTCGTATAGAATTTATTGAAGAACGCAGGCCACGCCATTGATAATCCGACTTTAAACGCTCAGGGCTCGTCGGAACCCTGTGGGGGCCACATAGGTCAATGCTCTAACACGGAGCATACCCAGATTTCACCGGAGCAGATCAGCTTGAGCTTCAAATTTCTAGGCACATTTTCATGTTTTATTTCAAAACCCACTACGCCAAAACAGAATTTAGCAACTTCCGATGAGTTTAAGATAGGGAATAGCGGCTAAGCTCCATGACCTGCGAGCAGGTGTCGGTGCTAGCCTCCCTGGGGGACCTCAGCAATCATGCCCGATACTAGACACGTGCGCAACCCTTCGGGCGGGGTCCGAACACACCCCGTGAAGCGCGCCTGCGGCCTGCTAAGCTCCGTAGCTTCTTGGGTCTGACCAAGAATAGGTTCAAGAAAAAAAATTTATTAGTATTCACGGTCCACCCTTGAGGTTACGATAGCCGGGGTCGTATGGGCATGGTGTTAGGAAGTTGCGCCATGCAGCTGCGTCACCGGTTATTACAATAGTAGCCTTCTGAAAGAGTAAACTGTTTTCTCTTTTATAATATAAGTGATTATATTAGGATATATAGTGATTATATATATTAAGATATAATGGCCTTATTGCCGCTGCTAACGCTGTTTTGCCGGGCAACGTCGACAACAAATCGACAACGTCAAATACAGCTTACTAGCATACATTGTGGTGTAAATAATAATCACCTATATATATATATATATCGTTTCGACCGTCTACTGACTCGAATTGTAAGTTGTGACATAGCTCGTTTCCGTAATAGCGGTAGCTGACACAGGACATTCACTCGTCTTCCAACAATCTAGGACCGCTTATAAATTCAATTTATATTTTGAACCTCCTTGTGTCGTTGCAGGGGTCTGCACAGGAGAACTCGTGGGTAAATATTTATTATATACGCTGATACAATTAGGATTGAAATCATAAGTGTCCATGGGAAAGGGGATGCCCTCCTTGAGGTTTTGGCACGGCAGTGCACATTTATCCTCTGAGGCCGCAGCCCAACGCCTTCCCTGGAAGTTTTGCGAAAATTTACTAAAATTGTAATTAATGTGAGGGAAATTGGCAAAAAATGGGACAAGTTCGAGCAATATCGGTACAAATTATGAGTTTTTAAAAATTTTAAAAAATTACCCCTGACTTACTACCTCCTCGAACCTCATTCTTTTCCCGGAACTATCTTCCCCCGGCGCACCTTCGATGCCTTTCAATTAAAGCCATTTGGTGCGGCAGAATAATATTGAATATGGTTAGCAGTACCTCGTGTCATCAGTGATCGTGAGAAATTTCATGGTCTCCTTATAAAAACTATGATTTTTGACGGTACTGTAAATAGTTTCAGTTTGTATATTAGCTTTCAAATGAAGCTACATAGCGTTGTTATACATATAGATAGCCACGATGCTTTTGAATCAAGTTTTAGCGATTTATAATCCTTCATAGAACCCAGCTTATTGTTTCATAGGCCGCCACACTACATTATTATATATAGCCTAAACGCGCTCTGTGTATGGGCCTGTAGTTGCATTCTATATTATACCGCGTTGGTTGAATATCAAGTGTCGTATTGCTTGGCCTTAGGCTTTGGTTGGTTTTTCTATTTTATTTTGTTTTATTTATTGTTGGATTTATGTTTCATTTTATTTGTTTATTTTTATTTTGATTCTTGTAGGTCTGTCTGTGTGTAAGTGCTAAAAATTTCTGAACCGATTTCGCGGTTCGGCATTTATTCTTTGGCAAAGTGCTTGTGATGGCGTTGGTTTACGGCTGGATATATACCTTGCCCGTTATTGAAGTATTGGCATCAGAGACGAAATCGGGTCACCCGGTCACCGGCTCATTTCAGGTCACACTTGTGGCAACGCTTATCCGGATGACGGTTTGTGACCCAGTCTGATTCAGAATGCGAATGCACTCTTCTCTGTACTATACTACACATAATGGAACATTGTTTTTACTTTTTTATGGATTCAGAGTTTCTGCAGAGACACATCGTCAACCCATATACATGTAACATGTATACCAAGCCCCGAAAACGCCATTTGCTTTAAATTTGCAAGAAGACATCGCGCAGAATGGTGGAAAGTTCGTAGGATGGTGCTGCTGGTACTGTCAGACCCTAAACCAAATGTAAAGCCCTAGATAGCAGCATATGTTCCCTTTTACAACCTTAGTACCTACAACCTGCTTGCAATTACCGTAGAAACGAATGCAAAAATGACAAATCTATTTCAAAGGCCCAGCCAAATAGCTTACATTTCACTTGAACACCTACTTTTGTTCAGAACTGAGTATCAGGCTAAAACCCTGCCGAAAACTCAGCTCGTCTGTAGTAGCAGTATGCCAAGCGGATGTGCAAATATTTTGTAAGACCGCTTCTTTTACGAATTCTCAGATTATACATTGGTTGCTTTGAAAAATAGCCGTGTCACTAGGTTACTGCCGTAAAGGTTTTAGCAGGTCATCGAATCGCTTCTCTGACCGGGTCACTGGATCGCCGACTCGCTTGTCATAGTATTAAAATAGACTCGTGTTATTTCAAATTAGTTTTAATTTAAAAGTAACTGTGTCAGTTTTAACGCGTTGATAGGGTGTTAGCGGCTCGTATAGCAAACCCTATGTTAGTGGTTACATATGCTTCTATATAACACCTTTACATGTAAAGTCGCTGTAGCTATAATGCGCTGCAAAAAATGCATCGTATTCGTATAATGCAAAGAATGAATAACATGGATTCAGCAATCATTTCAATTATTGATTAGCTGTTACATTGAGCTATTAGCATTCCGTAACAATAATTGAATATAATACGAGAGCAACATATTTGGCTCAGGCTGACACTCTTGGTCCGATTTCAGACCTAGGCGACTTCAAAATATTGGAAGTTTTAGTTGCTAAAAGGTCATAAGCTTGCAATGCAAATTCATACAGTTAGGAACCCATAATTATGGTCTTTCCTATAATCCCCCAGCCCGAAATTGGTCAATTTTAAAGAAACAGCAGACATTTTGGTACCATTCCACTCAGCTCGACGAGGCAGGCCAGAAAATGTCCATTCTTCAATATTTATGACAGAATTTTTTTCGATTTTTTTGTTCCGCATGGCACCCAAAATTTTCGAAAATAATCTTTCACGATGCATGATTACGAAAATCTTTATATAACATTCGAACCATGTTGACTAACTGAGTCGAAAAGTTGCAAAATCAAGTGAATGGGTTCACGGATTATCGACTTATGCAAAGGCTTCGCCTTTGGATTTCAGATAAATGGCAGTAACTCAGTAAGCTATAAACCTATTCAGAGGATTTTACCTCCAGTGGACTCAGTGAATTTTCAAAAATTTTGGGTACAAATGGATATTGGATTCAAATTTGGAGCTAAAAAAATCGAAAAAATCGTGAATGTCGAAATAGGATTTTTTGAACCGCCTCGTCGAACTGCTTCGAATGGTATCGTTGTTTAAAATTGATCAGTTTCAATATTGGGAGATTCTCGGAAAGACCCATAGTTACCCTTCGCATTAAAAATCGCGTAGCCACAATTATTACAATGGAAGACACGAAAGAACAGTTGTACTGTACTAGTACGCTACTGCCAGAATTCACTAATCTCCCGTTTTCTAGGTGATAGCTGATGACCCTTCTTAGTTTGGCGTTGCATGTCGGAACCCAGCATTGTCATAGATTAAACCGATTCAATCAAAAGTGGGGGCCCCTAATACCCCACAAAATTAAGCGGTGCGACCAATCCTAACATAGTTCTGGGCCACTCCATCCCGCCTCCCAGAAATTTTGAGTTAAAGCATAAAACGCGAGTTTAATCAAACACTGGTTAACGTTATAGTGCAGGGAAGCGTCACGGTATTTTCTTATGCTTTTTTGGTTTCACAATTTTGAGTACCGTCGTAACAAGACAGTTGGTGATATCAAATATATTGAATGCCGTATATAATATAAATTATATATATTATCTATATATATATAATATACTGATTACTATTTTCGATAATATTGAAAAAATTTCTAGGAGAGATTTAGAAACCTAGATTTCTGGGGGGGTCGACTATATATCCGTCCCTCAGACATAATATATCTTTATATATTCATACTTGATCAGTGTGGCAAAAAATTTTTAAGGAGACGACCAATAAGGCCGTCCCCAATCATATTTCTGCAGGGACGTATCACGTCACCCACCCCCACCCCCCCCCCGGTGTTTGCGCCTATAGAAATCATTCGGACCTGTATGAATTCAAACTGCACTCTTAGGTCTTTAGCAGGTTTACAAAAGTATCATGACCAGGTCTCTTTTGACAAGACTTAGACTTAGGCTTAGCGGCACAAAACTTTATACCATCACAATAAGGAGGGAAACTTAACATGTGAGGCAGATAAACATTGACATGATGCCACAAAAGGCAATATCCGTTCAATTTTTATAGCTTAGAGCGGATATACTTGTAATATTTGAAATGTAATTTAGGATTAGTAGTCCGCAACTGATTACCCTTACCAGTCAATCACAGGAAGGCCGGCAGCCCCCTTCGGCTAAGACAAAAGTCAGTGAGGTGTGTTATCGTTCATAATGAAATGGCATGAAGCGTAGTATATATATCATTTTCGATTTTTATAAATAAACATCTTTATAAGAGCATAGTGATAAAGCCAGATGCTAATTTTCCCCCTCCGGGCCTCTAATCAGGACTCTAGCCAAGAGGAGCTCGTGGGCCGTGGTGCCCCGACGTGATGACAGAACCGTGGAGTACATGTTTATGTGTGCCAGCAGAGGTTAAGTGTGCTCACCTAGCAAACCCCGTGCTCCACCGTCCGGAAAGTTCCGGCTACGCCCCTACCTCTAAATGGAACGAAAATTGCCTAGTTGTGGCTAACAAATGATCTGCGTTAGGGGTCTGCTCCCCTTTCCGGCGAGCGTATATCCGCTGATGGATCCACAAATTTTTGACGGGAAGGGTCGGACTTCGACCCCAACAAATTATCCTCTCATTTTTATGTTTATATTTTTCAAATTTATGATGATCCAAATTAGGTCCTACTGGGGACTCGAATCCACATCCTCCCCCTCACCCCTGGATCTGCTAGTGTCTATATCCGCCAACGAGTGAATCACAGATCATGTCACATACTGGATGTACAACTGCGTAATACTTCAGCTTACACCGACATTTTAGTACAGTGTAACAGGCCCGTT